>RJWK010035401.1:0-22206 GCA_004363435.1 Platanista minor | reverse complement strand
TGATCTGTATTTTCCTTGCCAGAGACATAGTGGGTTAGATGTGTTTCTCATTTTTCGACACTTGCATGGCCAGAAGCAGCTCCATAAAATAACACAGAACAGAGGTTTTTATTCCTCATTACCAAAGCATGCTTTTATGTAGAAATAAGCAAAGCATATTCTGATTTGTAAGCATCACATTTTTAGTCTACAGTTACTCCCATTCCTCCTTTGATAAAGACTTGTATCAAAGGAAATTGTCTGTATAGAGTACAAAAAAATCCCTTGTAGTCACCAAATTAGTGTTTGCCACACCATGCCCAAAGAAATCAATCTATTGCCAGGTCAATAACTCACTGTTCAATAGCATTTTCTAGTACTTGGTCAATTTGGGGATTTCTGTCGAAGGAAATATTAGAATCAATTGCTCATAGAAGGACTAACTTGAAAACCCCAAAGGCAAACTTAAAAGTTATATATAAAAACAAAGAGTTTATATTTGTTTGAAAAGCTTTGTTTCACACACACACACACACACACACACATAAACACACACGTGTGTGTATGTGTGTGTGCATGTTGTATAAGGAGAAGCCTGTACAGATTAGCACATTCTGTGGCATCTATCAGTATAAAGGGATAACATTTGCTTTCTAAATTTTCAAATGTAAATGAAGTGTAATTATTTCAAAGAGCTTTAAATTTTTTTTTCCTTGAGGAACATTTTTTTTCTTTTCATAAGAGTCTTATTTTTGTAAGGAAAAAAAAATCCTAAGTAGCATAAATCTTGGATGGCATTGCAGCCCTAAATAGATAATTCAGAGTGCTGTAATTATTTTTTTTAATTTTTATTTTATATTGGAGCATTGTTGATTACTAATGTTGTGTTAGTTTCAGATATACAGCAGAGTGATTCAGTTATACATATACATGTATCTGTTCTCTTTCAAATTCTTTGCTCATTTAGGTTATTACAGAGTATTGAGCAGAATTCCCTGTGCTATACAGTAGGTCCTTATTGGTTATCTATTTTAAATATAGCAGTGTGTACATGTCAATCCCAAACTCCCAATCTATCCCTACTTCCCCCCCGGTAACCATAAGTTTGTTCTCTAAGTCTGTGAGTCTGTTTCTGTTTTGTAAATAAGTTTGTTTGTATCATTTTTTTTTAGGTTCCGCATATAAACAATGTTATATGATATTTGTCTTTGTCTGACTTCACTTAGTATGATAATCTCCAGGTCCATCCATGTTGCTGCAAATGGCATTATTTCATTTTTTTAATGGCTGAATAATATTCCATTGTATATATGTACCACATCTCCTTATCCATTCATCTGTCGATGGACATTTAAGTTGTTTCCATGTCTTGGCTACTGTAAACAGTGCTTCAATGAACATAGTAGTGCATGTATCTTTTTGAACCACGGTTTTCTTAAGATATATGTCCAGGAGTAGGATTGCTGGATCATATGGTAATTCTATTTTTAGTTTTTTAAGTAATCTCCATATTGTTCTCTGTAGTGGCTGTACCAATTTACACTGCCACCAACAGTGTAGAGGCTTTCCTTTTCTCCACACCCTCTTCAGCATTTATCATTTGTAGACTTTTTGATGATGGCCATTCTGACTGGTGTGGGGTGATATCTCATTGTAGTTTTGATCTGCATTTCTCTGATAATTAGTGATGTTGAGCATCTTTTCATGTGCCTCTTGTCCATCTGTATGTCTTCTTTGGAGAAATGTCTATTTAGGTCTTCTGCCCATGTTTTGATTGGGTTTTTTGTTTTTTTGATATTGAGCTGCATGAGTTGTTTGTAAATTTTAGAGATTAATCACTGTTCGTCGCATCATTTGCAAATATTTTCTCCCATTCTGAGGGCTGTCTTTTTGTTTTGTTTATGGTTTTCTTTGCTGTGAAAAAGCTTTTGAGTTTAATTGGATCCCATTTGTTTATTTTTATTTATTTATTATTTTTTTTGCAGTATGTGGGCTTCTCACTTTTGTGGCCTCTCCTGTTGTGGAGCACAGGCTCCGGACATGCAGGCTCAGTGACCGTGGCTCACGGCCCTAGCTTCTCCGTGGCATGTGGGATCTTCCCAGACCAGGGCATGAACCTGTGTCCCCTGCATCAGCAGGCGGACTCTCAACCACAGCGCCACCAGGGAAGCCCGCATTTGTTTATTTTCGTTTTCATTTTCATTACTCTAGGAGGTGGATCCCAAAAAATATTGCTGTAATTCATGTCAAAGAGTGTTCTGCCTATGTTTTCCTCTGAGTTTATAAAACTATAAGTATCCAGTCTTACATTTAGGTCTTTAATCCATTTTGAGTTTATTTTTGTTTATGGTGTTAGCGAGTATTCTAATTTCATTTTTTTACATGTAGCTGTCCAGTTTCCCCAGCACCACTTATTGAAGAGACTTTTTCTCCATTATATATTCTTGCCACTTTGTCATAGATTAGTTGACAATAAGTACATGGGTTTATCTCCGGTTTTCTATACTGTTCCATTGATCTCTATTTCTGTTTCTGTTCCAGTACCATACTGTTTTTATTACTGTAGCTTTGTACTATAGGCTGAATCAGAGAACCTGATTCCTCCAGCTCTCTTTTTCTTTCTCAAAATTGTTTTGGCTATTTGGGGTCTTTTGTGTCTCCATACAAATTTTAAGATATTTTTGTTCCGGTTCTGTGAAAAATGCCTTTGGTAATTTGATAGGGATTGTATTGAATCTGTAGGTTGCCTTGGGTAGTATAGTTATTTTGACAATATTTATTATTCCAATCCAAGAACATGGTATGATATATTTTTCCATCTGTTTGTGTCATCTTCAGTTTCTTTCTTCAGTGTCTTAGAGTTTTTGGAGTACAGGCCTTTTGCCTCCTTAGGTAGGTTTATTATTCTTTTTGATGTGATGGTAAGTGAGATTGTTTCTTTAATTTCCCTTTCTAATCTTTCATTGTTAGTGTATAGAAATGCAACAGATTTCTGTGTATTTATTTTGTATCCTTCAACTTTACCAAATTCATTGATGAGCTCTAGTAGTTTTTTGGTAGCACTTTAGAATTTTCTATGTGTAGTATCATGTCATCTACAAACAGTGACAGTTTTACTTCTTTTATTCCAATTTAGATTTCTTTTTCTTCTCTGGTTGCATGGCTAGGACTTCACCACTATGTTGAATAAAAGTGGTAAGAGTGGACATCCTTGTCTTGTTCCTGATCTTAGAGGAAATGCTTTCAGCTTTTCACCATTGATTATGATGTTAGCTGTACGTTTGTCATATATGGCCTTTATTATGTTGAGGTATGTTCACTCTGTGCCCACTTTCTGGAGAGTTTTTATCATAAATGGGTGTCGAGTTTTGTCAAAAGCTTTTTCTGCATCTATTGAGATGATATGGTTTTTATTCTTCAGTTTATTAATGTGGTATGTCATACTGCTTGATTTGTAGATATTGAAGAATCCTTGCATCCCTGGGATGAACCCCACTTGATCATGGTGTATGATCCATTTAATGTACTGTTGGAGTCTTTTTGCTAGTATATTGTTGAAGATTTTTACATCTATGTTCATCAGTGATATTGACCTGTAGTTTTCTTTTTTTGTCACATCATTGTCTGGTTTTGGTATAAGGGTGATGGCGGTCTCGTAGAATGAGTTTGGGAGTGTTACTCCCTCTGCTATATTGTGGAAGAGTTTGAGAAGGATAGGTGTTAGCTCTTCTCTAAATATATGATAGAATTCTTCTGTGAAGCCATTTGGTCCTGGAATTCTGTTTGTTGGGAGTTTTTAAATTACAGTTTCAATTTTAGTACTTGTGACTGGTCTGTTGATACTTTCTATTTCTTCATGGTTCAGTTTTGGGAGATTTTACTTTTCTAAGAAGTTGTCCACTTCTTCTGGGTTGTCCATTTTATTGGCATATAGCTGCTTGTAGTAGTCTCTTATGATCCTTTGTATTTTTGTGGTGTTGGTTGTAACTTCTCCTTTTTCATTTCTAATTTTACTGATTTGAGCCCTCTCCCTCTTTTTCTTGGTGAGCTTGGCTGAAAGGTTTATCTTTTGTTTATCTTCTCAAAGAACCAGCTTTTAGTTTCATTGATTTTTTTCTGTTGTTTTCATTGTCCCTATTTCATTTATTTCTGCACTGATATTTATGATTTCTTTCCTTCTACTAACTTTGGGTTTTGTTTGTTCTTCTTTCTCTAGTTGGTTTAGGTGTAAGATTAGGTTGTTTATTTGAAATTCTTCTTGTTTCCTGAGGTAAGACTTTATTGTTATGAACTTCCCTCTTAGAACTGCTTTTGCTGCCTGCCATAGGTTTTGGATCATCATGATTTTGTTTTCATTTGTCTCTAGGTATTTTTTTTTTCCTGTTTGATTTCTTCAGTGATCCATGGATTGTTTAGTAACATTTTGTTTAGCCTCCATAGGTTTATGTGTTTTATAGTTTTTCTCTCTTAGTTGATTCCTAATCTCCAAGCGTTGTGGTAGGAAAAGATGCTTGATATAATTTCAATTTTCTTAAATTTACCAGGGCTTGCTTTGTGGCCCAGCATGTGATCAATTCTGGGGAATGTTCCACGTGCACTTGAGAAGAATGTGTATTGTGCTGCTTTGGGATGGAATGCTCTATAAATATCAATTAAGGCCGTCTGATCTAATGTGTCATTTAAGGCCTGTGTTTCCTTACTGATTTTCTGTCTGGATGATCCGTCAGTTGATGAAAGTAGGGTGTTAAATTCCCTCACTATTATTGTGATACTGTCGATTTCTCCCTTTATGGCTGTTAGTATTTGCCTTATATATTGAAGCACTCCTATGTTGGGTGCATTTATATTTACAATTGTTATATCTTCTTCTTGGATCGATCCCTGGATCATTATGTAGTGTCCTTCTTTGTCTCTTGTAACAGTCTTTATTTTACAGTCTATTTTTTCTCATATGAGTATTGCTACTCCAGCGTTCTTTTGATTTCCGTTTGCATGGAATACCTTGTTCCATCCCCTCACTTTCAGTCTGTATGTGTCCTTAGATCTGAAGTGGGTGTCTTTTAGACAGCATATATATGTGTTTTGTTTTTGTGTTGATTCAGCCGAGGTATGTCGTTTGGTTGGAGCATTTAATCTGTTTTTGTTTAAGGTAAATATCAATATGTATGTTCTTATTACCATTTTGTTAAGTGTTCTGTATCTGTTTTTGTAGGTGTTTTTTTCTTCCCTTCCTCTTCTGTTCTCTTATGTGGTTTGATGACTAACTTGAGTGTTGTGTTTGGATTCCTATTTCTTTTTTGTGTGTGCACCTCTTGTAGATTTTTGGTTTGTGGTTACCATGAGGTTGCTTTTTTTGTTTTTTTTTTGTTTTTTTTGCGGTATGCGGGCCTCTCACGGTTGTGGCCTCTCCCGTTGCAGAGCACAGTCTCTGGACGTGCAGGCTCAGCGGCCACGGCTCATGGGCCCAGCCGCTCCGCAGCATGTGGGATCTTCCCGGACTGGGGCACGAAGCCGCGTCCCCTGCATCGGCAGGCGGACTCTCAACCACTGCGCCACCAGGGAAGCCCCAACCATGAGGTTTTGATATAGTGGTCTATATGTAAACAAGATTGTTTTAAGTTGCTGGTCTTTTAATTTCCAATATCCTCCCTTTGTGCTCTCCTCTTCTCACAGTTGCTAGTTTTGATATCATATTTGTGTGCAGATGATTTCCTACCTTATTTTATGTCTTTACCAGTGAGATTTTCCATTGATAATTTTCTTGTTTCTAGTTATGACCTTTTCTTTTCCACCTAGAGAAGTTCCTTTTGCATTTGTTGCAGTGCTGGTCTGGTGGTACTGAATTCTCTTAGATTTTGCTTGTCTGTAAAGCTTTTGATTTCTTTGTCAAATCTGAATGAGAGCCTTGCTGGGTAGAATATTCTTGGTTATACATTCTTCTCTTTCATCACTTTAAATGTATCATCCCATTCCCTTCTGACCTGCAGAATTTCTTCGGAAAAATCTGCTGATAACCTTATGGGAGTTCCCTTGTACATTATTTGTTGCTTTCCCCTTGTTGCTTTTAATATTTTTTCGTTGTCTTTAATTTTTGTCAGTTTGATTACTATGGTTCTCAGCGTGTTCCTCCTTGGGTTTATCCTGCCTGAAGCTCTCTGTGCTTCCTGGACTTGGGTGACTGTTTCCTTTCCTACGTTAGGGATATTTTCAGCTATAATATCTTCAAATATTTTCTTGGATCCTTTCTCTCTCTCTTCTCCTTCTGGGACCCCTATAATGTGAATATTGGTGTATTTAATGTTGTTCCAGAGGTCTCTTAGACTGTCCTCATTTCTTTTCTTTCTTTTTTCTTTATTCTGTTCCATGGCAGTGATGTCCACCATTCTGTCTTCCAGTTCATTTATCCATTCTTCTGCCTCAGTTACTCTGCTATTGATTCTTTCTAATGTATTTTTCATGTCACTTATTTTATTGTTTATCTCTGTTTTTTCCTTAGTTCTTCTAGGTCTTTGTTAAACATTTCTTGTATCTTCTTGATCTGTGCCTCCATTCTTTTCCCAAGATTTTGGATCATCTTTACTATCATTACTCTAAATTCTTTTTCAGGCAGATTGCCTATCTCCATTTCACTTAGTTGTTCTTCTGGGGATTTATCTTGTTCCTTCATCTGGGACATATTCCTTTGCAGTCTCCTTTTGTCTAATTTTCTGTGATAGTGGTTTACATTCTGCAGGCTCCAGCGTTGTAGTTCTTCTTGCTTCTGCTGTCTGCCCCCTCGTGGATGAGACTGTCTAAGAGGCCTGTGCAGGCTTCCTGGTGGGAGGCACTGGTAGTGCCCACTGTTGGGTAGAGCTGGGTCTTGTCCCTCTGCTAGGCAGGACCATGTCAGGGGGTGTCTTTATCAGGCATCTGTTTATTCAGGAAGACTTTAAGCAGCCGGTCTGCTGATGGCTGGGGCTGTATTCCTACCCTGTTGGTTGGTTGGCCTGAGGTGTCCCAGAAATTGAGCCTACAGGCTGTTGAGTGGGGGCCAGGTCTTGTTGAGAAAATGGTTGACTCCAAGAGGGCTTATGCCAATGAGTACTCACCAGAACTGCTGCTGCCAGTGTCCTTGTCCCTGAAGTGAGCTACAGCCCCACCCCTGCCCCCCGCCTCTACAGGAGACCCTCCAATACTACCAGGTAAGTCTGGCCCAGTCTCTTATGAGGTCACCACTTTTTTCTCTGGGTCCTGGTGTGCTTGAGACCCTGTGTGCACCCTCCAAGAGTGGAGTTTTGGTGTTCCCCAGGCCTGTGAAATTCCTGCAGTCAAACCCCCCTAGTCTTCAAAGCCAGATTCTCTGCAGGTTCCTCCTCCCATTGCCAGACCCCCAGGCTGGGGAGCCTGACATGGGGCTCAGAATTTTCACTCCAGTGGGAAAACTTCTATAGTATAATTGTTTTCCAGTTTGTGGGTTGCCCACCTGGCGTGTATGTGGTTTGGTTTTATTGTGATTGCTCCCTTCTACCATCTCATTGTGGCTTTTTCTTTGTCTTTGGAGGTAGGGTATCTTTTCTGGTAGGTTCCAACATTTTGTCAGTGATTGTTCAGCAGTTAGTTGTGATTTTGGTGTTTCTGTAAGAAGAATTTGGTGAGCTCACATCCTTCTACTACACCATCTTGTCTCCTCCTCTCTCTAGAATGCTGTAGTCTTATTTTATGGATGAATAAATTCTTGTCAGTGGCATTACATATGTGTGTGTATATATATACACATATGTATACATTTCATACTTTCAAAATACATTTCATAATTTCAAAAAAGATTTGAACTTCATTGGAAGCTTTATTGGAAACCTTAAGCATTTTGATTGCCAATTAAGGTACAGTAAACATCTATAGTAAACCAAAAATGATGTAATATTGTAGAAATTTGCATTATTGTATCAACTGAGAGCTTACACAAAACACAAACCATTACAGAAAAGAAATATTTCTAACTTCTGTACAAATGAGTATAACTTGACAGAAAATCCTCACTATAATTGTACCAAAAAGTCAAATGATGTAGCCATTTTATTTACAGTGAGTTATATGAAAATTCTTAATATAATGTTAATATAGAGAAACTGACGGCTTATCAAAAAGAGTCCTCATAAACAATTAAATTATTTTTTCCAGGAATTCAAGTATGTTTCAATATTAATATAATTTATAAGAAAAATTACATCTGTGTAGGAACTGAAAATTTAACATTTTGGATAAAAACAGTAAATAAAACTTGGATCTATAGATACTCTTTCACTTTATAAAATATATCAGTCTCAGCCTGAAAACCAACATGATGCTTGATTGGGAAACATTTAGAGACACTTCTGTTAATGTAAAAAATGAATGACAAATGTCCACTCATATTGCTATTATTAAATATTTAATTTGGTACTAATCAACCAAATTTTTAAAAACTTAGAAGAAAAAAATTAACTAGTTAATATATGTACATTTGTAGATAATACAATTGTATACATGGAAAACCCAAGGTAACTAAGTAAAAAATGAGTACAAGTTTAAAAGAATATTATAAGACATAGAAGTACAAAAATACTATATTTAAATTAACAATTTTCATGTATAATGTACTGGAAGAAATTATCCAGTTTGAAATATCAGCATGATAGATATTTCTGGAATGCGCACAATGTGAAATGTGCAGGGCTTATGGGAAACAAACTTTTAAACAATAAATGCCAGCACAAAAGAAGTCTTGAACAAAAAGAAAGATACAACATATTTATTAATAGGACACATTAAATAAGATACATTGAAAGAAATATAATTTTTTAAGTTTATTCATAAATTTAATGTGGTGCCAATGAAAATACCAAATGCCAGCAGGCTAGTTAAAAAAATTTTTTTTGTTAACCAAACTAATTCTAAAATTTATAGGATGAAACAGCCAAAAGAGAATGGTTAGGAAAATTTTGAAAAAGAAAAGAAAACAATGTGTACATACACACCCTTTCATGTTATAAAACGTTGTAATTAATTTTTTTCTTTTTTAACTTTTTTCCAGTTTTCTTGAGCTATAAATGACAAATAAAATTTGTATGAATTTACAGTGTACAGCCTGATGTTTTGATATATGTGTACACTAAAGTGATTACCACAGTCAAGCTAATTAATACATTCATCATCTCACACAGTTTGTGTGTGTGTGTGTGTGTGTGTCTGTGTGTGTGTAGTACAAACACAGTATCTACTTTCTAAGCAATTTTCCAGTGTCCAATGTTGTATTATTAACTGTAGTTACCATGCTGTACGTTAGATCTTCAAAATTGATTCATCCTGAATATCTGAAACCTTGTGCCCTTTGGCCAACATTTCCTCATTTCCTCTAGCCCCCAACCCCTAGCAACCACCATTCCAATTTCTGTTCCAGTGGTTTTGAGGTTTTTAGATTTCACATGTAAGTGATATCGTGTAGCAGTTGCCTTTCTGTGCCTGGTTTGTTTCAATCAGCATAATGTTCTCCAAGTTCATCCATGTTGTCACAAATGACAGGATTTCCTTCTTTATGGCTAAATATTATTCCATTGCAAGTATATACCATATTTTTCTTTATCCATTCATTTGTCAGTGGGCAGCTAGGTCAATTCCATATCTTGGGTATTGTGAATAATTCTGCTATGAACATGGCAGTGCTGATACCTCTTTGAGTCATTGATTTCACTTCTTTTGGATATATACCCAGAAGTGGGATTGCTGGGTCATATGGTAGTTCTATTTTTAATATTTTGAGGCATCTCCATGGATGTGAGAAAAGGACCAATTCCTTTCTTTCGCATATAGATATGAGTTATCCCATTACCATTTATTGAAGGCACTGTCCTCTCCCCATTTTGTATTCTTTGTCACAGATCAATTGACCATATTTATTTCTGGTCTCTTTATTCTGTTCCTTTTAGTCTATGTGTCTCTTTTTAATGCCAGTACCATGCTGTTTTGATTGCTATAGCTTTGTAGTATATTTTGAAATCAGGTGATGCCTCTAGCTTTGTTTGACTATTTGGACTCTTTTGTGGTTCCATATGAATTTTAAGACTGCCTTTTCTATTTTTGTTAAAAATGTCATTGGAATTTTGACAAGGATTGCATTTAATCTGTGGATCACTTTGGGTAGTATGGACGTTTTAACAATATTAATTCTTCCAATACATGAGCACAGAGTTATCTTTCCATTTATTTGTGTCTTCCTTGGTTTCTTTCATCAATGTTTTATATGAATTTGTAGTAATTAAATAAGTGTAGTACTGTCTCATAAGCTTACAGAGAGGCCAAAGAAACAAAATAAAGACCATGAATAAACCCACTCACACAAGATAGTTTAGCACATAATTAACATGGCATCTCAGATCAGTAGGAAAAGATGAACTATTTCTTATATTGTGCTCTTACAAATGGATAGACATCTGGACAAAAAATTAAGGTTAATATATGGATTACATTTTAAGCCAAGGCAAATTTCAAGTGGATCAAAGGTTTAATCTAATAATGATTCCCTTTCTAATTGTGTTTCCAAATCCAGTATCCATTAAAAAATGATCAGTGTGACTACATTGAAAAAGCTTGCATAACAAAACTGTATAACTAAATTCAAAACCCAGTGACAAACTGGGAAAGGCATTTCCAAATGCTGCTAAATACAAAATGATATTCTCTTGAATATGTAAAGAGCTCCTACACATTTATAACAAAATGATTCATAACTCAATGAAAAAATAAGTATAACCTCTGACTAGGAAGTTCACAGAAATAGAAAGAAAAATACTTCTTAAATATATGGCAAGTTGCTTAAAGTTAAAACTAGTAAGGGAAAAGTGTATTGAAACAATGCTCAAATATATTTCCCTTTTAAAAAAATAACAGGATTAGAAAATCCTAAATTGTATCCATTTAGGAGACACTGTGGAGAAAGAGATACTCTCACACAGTTTTAGGACAACCTCTAATCACAAATGCATAAACATTTAACCCAGATATTCTATTTCTAGACATTTAATTTAGACATATGCATACATGTACCAAATAATGAAGTATACAAAGTTATTTACGGTCCATTGTATGTATTAACAACAGATTGGAAATAACACAAACGTCCAATACTTCCATGATAGAGAACATAACATAGCTGTATAAAAGAATGAACAAGCTTTCTGTGTACTGTTATGGAATATTCTATCATATTGATATATTGTTTAGTGACAAGAGGAAAAGTGCACAACATCTGAATTGTGTGCCACTGATTGTCTAAAAGAGTTATAATAAAAATATTCATATTTGCTTTATGTATAGGCATTCTGGGAGAATACCTAAGAAACTAACAACAGTAGCACCTATGGCTGAACATGGAGAGGAAAGTCAGTAACTGAACAGATGGAGGAGTTCAGAGTATAAGGGAGATTTTTATTGTTATGTTTTTATATATTTTGATATTTATACTATTGGAACATCTTACCTCTTAAAAATAGTTCATCTATATAGTTAATAAATATATATAGTGTTTGGTAATTTCAGATGAAAGTTGTGAATTGAAATACTTGCCCTTATTTATATTTCCATAGAACACTTTCTTCTTAGAGCACTTAGCATGATACATTTTTATGCATCATCATTTGGGAAATGCTAACATAAGAAGTAGAAGACCTGATTTTAAGGAGATGTATTGCCCCAGTGAATTAAGCAAGTCATCTTATCTCATAGAACCTCAGTTTTTTGCTTAAAAGATTTTCCAGCTTAAACCTGGAAAAATTTTAAATTCTGTAAATATAGTAGGGTAAAAAGAATTGAGTCATTACTCTTTCTAAGCATCAACTTTCACAAAATAGACCCTACTTAGTTATAAAAAATGCAAGTGATGGTGGATGGGCTCTAATGCCTAGACATCTCACTAATCTTCTTTATATAAGGTTCCATGGTACAAGTCAGTATTGATGTTATTTTTCCCCTTAAGAGTTAAGTGAAAAACATTTAAAATTAAATTCAATTATTTTTATCCTTTTAATCAAAATGTATCACTCTGTTGGGAATATATGAAATAGTGATATTAGAAAAGATGAAGTTACTTCTCAGAAACTTCTAATTTATAAAAGTTATTATTTTTACTTGTACATAATTTTTTTTTTATAATTTGCATTGCTCTCTCTTCTCCATCAGCTTTTTTTGTTTTTCTCTATTTTATTTCATTGGCCTAATGAATGAGACAATATTGTGCACTGAAGATAACTCATTGATTGCTCATCTACTCTTAGGTGTACTCAACATACAGTAACAATCACTCTCCCCCACTGTAAGCCTTAAAAGGCAGTGACTCTGGGATAAGTTCATTTACATCCCGAAAATGCCACTAAGAGTGTATAATGAAAAGAGTTCTAATAAGATGGGGAGTTTAGTGTGCTGTTCACATTTGCCCCCTTAGCTTCTTAAATCCAGAATTCTTCAGACCAGTGAATCAGAACAGGGAAACAAACTGAGAAGAAAACAGATGCCTGTCAGAACTGTCGTGTTGTTTTCATGAGTTTGATCTTGTTAGAAAGTTTGACAATAAATGACAGAAATACATTGAAAAAAAGATAACCTGACAAATCAATGAATTCACAAATTAAAAGGTGTATATGTTGATGATATAGCCATTTCACAGGTTACCATATCTTAAGATTTTTATGAACAGATTCTTAAAAAGAAAAAAGAATTAATGATTACTTATAAATAGTTTTTTAATAACGTATTTAAGCATATTTATTCTTTTGAACCAACGTAGAGTCATAGTTAAGATCTGAGATTTGAACATCACTGATACGTTTTTTTAAAAATTTCATATCCACCATTTACTAACCATGTATTTGATCTTGAGGAATATTTTTAATTTAAATATTTTTAAAGTTCTTTTTTTTTATCTATAGAATATAGATAATAATATATTGTAACTAATGTCTAAATGGTCAAACAATATAATACAGTTTAAATGATTTATAGTGTGCGTGGAATACATTAAGTAGTGTGTAAAATGTAGTTGCAATGATTTTTGTACATTTTACCAAGTTGTATAATTGACTTACCCTCCATCCTGACAAAACTTTACATAGTCTATGTATTTCTAAATAATATTTCGTCAATATATTTCTCTTTCTTTACAAATTTTAAAGGTGCTAACTGTATCTCTGGCCCATCCTCTTTTTTTTCTTACAACTGAAAAAACATATTGATAAAGAATGAGGTTAATTTTTTTTTTAACCATAAAATTTTAAATTGACAGTATATATCAACTGGAAACTACTCTGAGGCCGTCACGTTGGTGGATTGTATTTGCTACCATGTCAATCATAGATGGCAGGCACCAGATGGTTCCTTAGTCATCTGACAGAATTACTGAGCCCATTCAAAGGTCTCCTTACCTGTAATGTTTTAGATTCCATGAGAAGAATTCAATTGAGTGGAATCTTTTAGAGTACTAACAACATACCTAAAAGCCAGGGTTCTTAAACAGTGATTCATGACTCAACTTGCCTCAGAATAATCAATCATTGTTTAGGGTTTAAAAACAATTTCATTTCATTTGTAAAATCATCCTTTGATATAAGAACTATTACTAATTTTAAAAGTAGTTGTAAAATTATTTCTAAAGATAATAGTTGATTCTTTCTGTGTGCCTACTGTATTTCAGGAATTGTACTAATTTCCATTACGTAGTTTATTTATTCTTCAAAAGAGGAAAAGAAAAAGAAAAAACCCCACTGCAAAACAGACCTACAACGACCTGTTAAATGGAGAAACCAAGGCTAGGAAGCAACATTATTTCTTGAAGATCACAGAGAGAATTGGTTAACTTAGTTTGGGCTAGAAAAATTCATTCTAGCCCAACTAGAATGAACAAAATGTCACATTTATTGAGCTTCTTTTGTGTGCCAAGATTTGAGTTTGGCTCTGGGAATAGAGAGCTAAGTCAGAGGAAAGCTCTGACCCTCTAGGTGTAGCTTTCAAATCATCTTCAACAAGAACAGAGCAGGTCAGGCCAAATGAGCAATTCAACCCAAAACAATATTGATACAGTATGTTTTTGGAAGGCATGTGGGCTGCTCATGACTGTTAATTTGTAGTATTTTAGCAGCTTGTGCATTAAACATTTGATCAACCTATATTTTTAACAGCAGTATGATAAGTTATATCTTCACAAGTAGAACCACACCTGACTAGTGATGCCTGGTCAGTAAAGAGCTGTTGAATGATAGAATAAATGAATAATCTTCTCTACCCTGAACCTGTGCTAAGGAGCCTCCTGGACCCTTATGGCACAAACCCTTTCAAGTTTTGGCTAAGGTTTCAGAGTAACTTGTTGCTCTTTCTTCCATGATATAATCCCTTCAATATATCCTTGGCCACTCCTCTTGCAGGCCACCATGTTCTCCTCCTGTCTTTTGTTTGTAGAAAAGCTTTAGTCTCCCAGGCCTCCCCTGAGTCACAAAAGGCTGTCTCAAGAGTCAATAATTGAAAGAATGTAAACATGCAGTAACAAAAAAAATAGCAGTTGGGCCAGAAGAACTAGTACCAATTTAAACAATAAATCAGCCTTATAGCAGAGTCACAGAGTCTTTAGTTCTTCCCTGAAGGACATAGATAACAGTCTGACACACATTCCTGAGTTATTTTATAAATACTAAAACCCCCACCAGACAGAAGAAGCTAACTGCATGATTACTATGAGCACATAGCCCTCAAACTGGCTAGAGCCTGAGGACTGATGATGTTAACCCTTATGACATCATCCTGTTACCTCACCATCAACCAGAGAACTGTACACAAGCTGAGCATGCATCCTGCAACTCTCTCTCACCTTGCGTTTAAAAACCCTTCCCTGAAATCCACTGGGGTGGTTGTGTCTTTTGAGCATTAGCTGCCCATATGCCTTGCTTGGCCTTAAATTAAAAGCTGTACTTTATTTCACCACAACCCTGTGTCAGTAGATTGGCTTTCTGCACATGGCCAAATTTAGTTCTGGTTCAGTAACACTACTACTGCTGTAATTCAGGGGTTATTGAAAGAAGGTTGAGGGAATTAAGGACCTTTTTAAAGTCAGTTACCACCAAAGTGACAGAAAATGGTTCTTCTTGGAATCTGGCCTCTGCATCAAAGGAGATGACCTTTATCAGTTGTAATAGGTGATAGTGATTTTCCTTAATCTAGGTCATTTTGACTATGTTCCTGAATGTCCTTCTCTCATCACAGAGAGCTTATTGAGAGAACAGTAGTAAAATTGCCAGAAGTAGTTTTGATTCACATGGTTAAGGACATAAATACTCAAAAAGTAATTAAATGATAGAATAAAATTATGTAGAACTGTGGACACAATAATATAATGCAGGGTTAGGGACCCAAACCGTTTGTTTACTTAGGTAATTACAGTAGATAATTTACTTTGAGAATCAGTGTTTCTCAGGTGTTTAAAAATTATTCCAATCAAAGTGTCATCTGCTTAATTTTGAAAATAACATTTTTATCTTAGTTCTACTATTTGTGACTAACATTTTCAAGACTATAGGAATTTAAGTGGATAATCTCATAAAGGCTAATTTTTAACTGGTAATTTACTATACAAACAAAACATAATGAAATATAGGTCCAAACATTGTTTGGAGTAATTTTAGGGTATGACAACTTAATAATGAGTATAAATAATAATATGATGAAATTATCATTCATAGAGTATTTTCTGTGTTTAAGACACAGTGTGAAGTATATTTTTCCATTATATCAACTTATTACCTATTTAAATATAATCCCAAATAGCCTTCCAGGTCTTGGAGCTGTTCTTTAGCCTTGTCTGAAATTCCATTCTTACAATCAAATCTTTGAATTATGCAACAAAGATATGGAAACACTCCATAAATTTGTGAATTAATTTTACCTGTGCCTTTATGGAAAAGATTCTGTACCTGATATGTGTGGGAAATAGAAAGTCATATCTTTGGCTCTTCATGCTTCTGCTGACAGCTGATGGAGTTTTGGCACATTGTTGAACATTTATAGATCTTGATAATGAAAGCAAGTTCAGCATTAAGGTAGCTTGAAAGCAAGTTCAGCATTAAGGTAGTTTCTGTTCTGAAACTGGGGAACACATAGCCTCTAATCATTAATAACAACACTGAGAAGATGTAATTCAAATTAGATGAGTTTCTTTGAGTTTTGGGGAAAAGATTCCAGAAGGGAGCAGAGATAGAGGGAGGAGAGTGATGTCTCAGTGTCAGAAAACACATCCCATTGGCTTGAAAGAGTAAGCAAAGAACATTTATGTGGGAAAGAGTACCAGAGAAAAATGTCTAGTCACTTCTGCCAACTTCATGTAAGGACAGGATGGTGGGCACCTAATACCACACATGCCCTAAGAGATAGAACAACATGACTTTCAAGTTGTCTTTCTCTGGGGAGTCCCTGGTTGCTAAGTGTAACCTTTCTGCCATCTCAAAAGCAATAACACTAGGTCTACTCCTCCACCATCTCAATTCAAGTATAAGTTCAGGTACAGAAAGTGTTTCTAGGGAAACCCCATCTTAGGGTAGCTGCTATAGCTATGATTAGCAGCCATCAAAATATTACAAAGTTTTGATTTACAAATCTAAAACATCAATGACAAAGCACAATGATCACTAGTCTCAAAAGCAAGCTTGATTTCCTAAGAGAGAGAAATGTCCATAAATACATCCCTGTGGATATATTTAATTGATTTGCAAACCCTTAACTATCCCTTTATGGCTGATGCAAACTATTGTGAATCATCAAACTTTCTTCACAAAAATGCTGCTCTCAAATTGTCAGGGCTCAAGTCACTGTGTGGTGGTTTCTCTAACTCAAATTGTGGAGATGTCTTTAGATAGAAATTGGCTTTTGAAATGACTGTTCAGTACAAAACATTGTTCACATCTGTTCTTCTCTAGACATTTTGTTGACTAGTCTTATTTGTTTAATCATGCTAACAAGTTGTAGGTAGATCTGTGAATTAGTTTTTCAATAATAAGTCTACTGAAGATTCAGATTTAGATTTCTTTACACAGTGGTATTATAATAGGTTTACAAAATGAGCCTTGAAAATGCCTTAAGGGTACCTAAATGTTGTTTACTCAGAATATAGTAGGCTATAAATATACTCGTATAACTACAGGCTAAATTCTAGGAAAATCCTATATTTACTCTGTCATTAAGGAACTCAATCCACTGAAGAATAGTCTAACACTTCTTTAGAAGGGCTATATACTGAAGATAACGCAATAAAGGATATTTTTTAATATGGACAAAAATGATTTTCTGGAGTGTTGAACTTTTTTATGGACTTAGAGTCAATATTTACAATTCTTTCTTCAATTTATGTTTTTCATGATTTCCCATAAGTAAGAAACTGACCAGCATTTGATACAGAGGAGAAAATAACTTTTAAGCTTGAATTAAATCCTTGGGAAAGTAAAAATTGGTATATTTTTGACTTAGATTCAAAGGGTACAGAAATGTTTTGAATTATTTTATTACACAGGCATATGTTCAACATTCTTATCCAACATAGCAGAGGCAATACTGCATTGAAAAGATTTATTTTGCCATGTTAAGTCAATATTTGACTCCCTGAAATTGCTTATGAATGTGTCATTTTTAAGGAATAAAAGAAACTCACATATATAGAAATATAAAACTAAAAAAAAACTCACATCGCTGCCTGAATCTACATCTATGCAAAATTCTCCAGAGTGATAACTACACACAGTCCAACCTAAATCTATGAAATTTTTTTTTTTGTCAAACGGAGAGAAAGCATAATAACTAGTAAATAGTCATAACTAATTACTGTGAAATAATGTAGTGGGCATTTATTTATTTATTTTTAACGGCTCAGCAAGTTATTTTCTGATACTAGCACCAAGATTTCCCATTGTAGAACCACATTTTCATCTTGATCAGCAATTCTCTTTAGATGTGGTTGGCACTAGCTGCTCACTCTATGAGCAGGCATGAATATTACATCCTCCTGGCCTCCGAGATTGTTTCAGAGATGGGCATGTGACTTATATTCTGTCCACCAAATGCAAATAGCATTGGCCCTATACGTTTTACTTTAAATTTCTGAAAGCAAAATCTTTCTCCCCTGGGATTTTCAAGCTGGAGCTTCTGGCAACTGTTCAATAAGTTACCAGTAAACTATCTGAGAATAAAAGCAAAACACAGGAAAGTACAACTAAGATACAAAAAGGGACTGGTTTCTGATGATGTCATTTGCCAGTTTTTTTTATGTTTGCAGCTAGGTTGCCCACTTAGTGTCTTTTGGCTTGAGCCCTATTATATTGGGCTTCTGTAGTGTGAAATTTATAGAGTCCTGACCCATAAAATTATACTGATAATTAGATAAAAGAATATCATCTTGAAATAACTTAAGGTATTAAGAAAAAATCAGCAAAATTTTCATGTATGTGACATCCGTGGTCTGTAGGCAGGTGTGGTGGATATGGCTGATTGAGTCACTCTATCCTTTCAAACCCATTTGTAGAATGACTTACTACATTCTTTCTCAATCTCAATATGCTTAAGAATCTAATGGGAATCTTGTTAAAGTTCAGATTGTGACTCAGTAGTATTGGGGTGGAACTTGAGGTGCTGCATTTCTAACAAGCTGCTAGATGATGTAGAGGCCACTGCAGTGGAAGGAACTTGAAGTAGTAAAAACTCACTGCGTGCTGGACGTCAGAAATCTAAAGAATACATTCCCCAGATTTCTTTGCAGCTTGGATTTGGATTTTGGCTCAGCTTCGCATTAAACAAACATGTAGCAGGAGATTTGGAGGGAATTTCTGAGGTGGGGAATATTCCTATTCTCGAGCCAATTCTTGTGCTAGTAATTGCTTTCATGGCATGGGATATTCTTTTTGCCGGTAAGGATTGTGGCTGAAGTAGTGTGTTATTGGATTCAATAGTTTGGAAGGTAGTTTCCTGGTCCCCATGTATCGCAGGGGCAATGTGGTTTGGAAACCAATAGCTGGATCACCAAATTCCTGATTCTTCAGTTTCTAATTGTATTAGATAGAGCGGCTCCCTTAAGGGCAAGTTCTGGTGTATGGTTCTTGGAGTCAATACTGAAGGCAGAGCCTAGAGTCTTCTTTCCAGTCCTTACATAACCTGGCAAATTGGTAATTCTCCATGTTCAATACCTTTCAATATAAACTAGCAAAAACATTTGTTATATGGCAAGTTAAAGAGTATAAATAAATACCTTATTAGGGTACAAAAAAGGAAGGACTATATGAAGAAGCGGAAGGACAAAAGGAATAGTTCTAATAGCAATTGAATGACATGAGCTCCTTTGGAGACTGAGCATTCTTCTTCTTGTGGGCTTCCAATTACCTTTCCAAAGAGCATGGCCAGGCTGCATAACATGAGGCAGCATGTTGTTATAACAAGAGTGATGATATGGTAGGAAATCTAGATTCTTGTCCTGGTTTAACAGTTACAAACATCTGTGAGGACCAGGATGCTGACACAATGATGAAAACAGATTGTATGGGAACATCTAAATACGTAGATATTCTGCAGTCCTTTGCAAGAATGAGGACCCAGTCCTGGCAGATCTGACAAATTTTAAAGATACAAACTCACATCCTAATTTAAATGCTTACAATTATTGTTTTATCAAATATTATGTTGGCTAAATAGAATATATTTCCCAGGATACATTCACAATCATTTGGAAAATTCATTTGTAATCTTGTAAATTACTATTTCACATACTTGAGCCTCAGTGCGTTTCCATATATATCAAGTAAATAAAGCCTATTGTACAGGAAGAAATTAATACAGAATGATTACCATTGCTATTCTTAGCTGTCTGTACTTTCTTAGAAATATGGAAAACCTTGAAAGGGTAAGGTGCACGTGATATACAATTAGTCAGGTTATGTAAATGTGAAGCATTAGTTTAGCCAAAAATTCTCTTTTATAAGCAAAGTAAATGTCATAAACACTGTAAAGTAGGTTGCAAAACTACTCAAGACAGGTTTATGTTGCCTTTGATTTGTGGAGTAAAGAAGACTCAAAACTCTCCTCTAATGAACAGCAAATAGGTTCCATATTTTTAACACTTATGCTCATATGATCAAAAACACATCCTGAATAGTGCTTGCCCATGTAAACTATGGTTTTATAGTGTATACTCAGCAGAGGGTAGGCAGTGCATGAATTAAAAACTTATCTACAACTTCTGCACAGCTAACCTAATTGACTCTTTATATATTAATTACTGATAAAAATTAGTTTATCACATGTTTCCTTTAATTGGATAAAAATCATGGCAAAGATGAGTCTAATCTAAGCTAAAAAAAGAAATACATTAATCAGTGTAATTAAGTATTGGCAGACTTTGAATTAAAAATTAGGATTCTTCCAAAACAAGTAATTTTCATTTTATTTAAACTACATTAATAATACAAACAATAAAACAAAACTAAAATAGACATACCAGAGATAGATTTGAATATACATTTCTAATCTTAAAAATGAATTTTCATTTTCATAAGTTTTTCAACAAAGGCAGGAATTCAATTTTACTTTTCTCTTATGTTTATTTCAGTTTCACCCTGATTCCACTAGTTCGTCATTCTTTAACAATTTTTTTTTTAACATCTTTATTGGAGGATAATTGCTTTACAATAGTGTGTTAGTTTCTGCTTTATAACAAAGTGAATCAGTTATACATGTACATATGTCCCCATATCTCTTCCCTCTTGCATCTCCCTCCCTCCCACCCTCCCTATCCCACCCCTCTAGGTGGTCACAAAGCACCAAGCTGATCTCCCTGTGCTATGCGGCTGCTTCTCACTAGCTAGCTATTTTACGTCTGGTAGTGTATATATGTCCATGCCACTCTCTCACTTTATCCCAGCTTAACCCTTCCCCCTCCCCATATCCTCAAGTCCATTCTCTAGTAGGTATGTGTCTTGATTCCCGTCTTGCCCCTAGGTTCTTCATGACCACTTTTTTTTTGTTTAGATTACATATATATGTGTTAGCATATGGTATTTGTTTTTCTCTTTCTGACTCACTTCATACATCACTCTGTATGACAGACTCTAGGTCCATCCACCTCACTACAAATAACTCAATTTTGTTTCTTTTTATGGCTGAGTAATATTCCATTGTATATGTGTGCCACATCTTCTTTATCCATTCATCTGTCGATGGACACGTAGGTTGCTTCCATGTCCTGGCTGTTGTAAATAGAGCTGCAATGAACATTTTGGTACATGACTCTTTTTGACTTATGGTTTTCTCAGGGTATATACCCAGTAGTGGGATTGCTGGGTCATATGGTAGTTCTATTTGTAGTTTTTTAAGGAACCTCCATACTGTTCTCCATAGTGGCTGCATCAATTTACATTCCCACCAGCAATGCAAGAGGGTTCCCTTTTCTCCACACCCTCTCCAGCATTTATTGTTTCTAGATTTTTTGTTGATGGCCATTCTGACCTGTATGAGGGGATACCTCATTGTAGTTTTGATTTGCATTTCTCTAATGATTAAATATGTTGAGCATTCTTTCATGTGTTTGTTGGCAATCTGTATATCTTCATTGGAGAAATGTCTATTTAGGTCTTCTGCCCATTTTTGGATTCGGTTGTTTTTTTGATACTGAGCTGCATGAGCTGCTTGTAAATTTTGGAGATTAATCCTTTGTCAGTTGCTTCATTTGCAAATATTTTCTCCCATTCTGAGGGATGTCTTTTGGTCTTGTTTATGGTTTCCTTTGCTGTGCAAAAGCTGTGAAGTTTCATTAGGTCCCATTTGTTTATTTTTGTTTTTATTTCCATTTCTCTAGGAGGTGGGACAAAAAGGATTTTGCTGTGATTTATGTCATAGAGTGTTCTGCCTATGATTTCCTCTAAGAGTTTGATAGTGTCTGGCCTTACATTTAGGTCTTTAATACATTTTGAGTTTATTTTTGTGTGTGGTGCTAGGGAGTGTTCTAATTGCATTCTTTTACATGTAGCTGTCCAGTTTTCCCAGCACCATGTATTGAAGAGGCTGTCTTTCCTCCACTATATATTTTGCCTCCTTTATCAAAGATAAGGTGACCGTATGTGCCTGGGTTTATCTCTGGGCATTCTGTCCTGTTCCATTGATCTGTATTTCTGTTTTTGTGCCAATACCATACTGTCTTGATTACTG
>RJWK010035400.1:0-22075 GCA_004363435.1 Platanista minor | reverse complement strand
AAAAAAAAAAAAAAAAAAAAAAGTCAATAATTTATTGCATGGCATTCATAACATTTTTTTGGTTATAAATTTATTTATTTATTTATTTTTGGCTGCATTGGGTCTTCATTGCTGCATGCAGGCTTTCTCTAGTTGCGGCGAGCAGAGGCTACTCTTCGTTGCTGTGCACGAGCTTCTCATTGTGGTGGCTTCTCTTGTTGTGAAGCATGGGCTCTAGGTGCATGGGCTTCAGTAGCTGTGGCACACGGGCTCAGTAGTTGTGACTTAAGGGCTCTAGAGCGCAGGCTCAGAAGTTGTGGCACACGGGCTTAGGTGCTCTGCAGAATGTGGCATCTTCCCAGACCAGGGCTCGAACCCATGTCCTCTCCATTGGCAGGCAGATTCTTAACCACTGTGCCACCAGGGAAGTCCCTGATTACATATTTCTAACAAAGACTGACCTTGAACATAATCTAGAGTCTGTGGACCCCAGGGATGGGGAGAGGTTTCCCTGCCCTTCCATAGACTAGGGACTTCTCCCACTCTAGCCTTTCCCAATTGTGTGAAAGCTTCCTCCTCCCCACATATACCATCTTTCCTACTGGTAGAGCATTTCATCTTTGAGGTCCAGCCAGGAGAAACAAAACTTTAAGGTACCAAAAAAACCTCTCAGGATGGGCCTCAGAGTCAATTCTTGATGCTGTGGACCATCACATGAATTAGAAATCCATGTGAATAATGTGTCACCAGAGTTTTATTCCAAGATCCAGTCCAATTCTGGCCTCTCCCGACATGATGTCAAGCAGTGCAGTGTACTTAAAATGTCATCATAACCTATGTCTCAGGACGTTGCTACTAACTAGATTTGTGATCTTGGGCAGGGCACTTCCTGTCCCTGGGCCTCTGTTTCATCATTCATTAACTCAACAAACATTTACTGAGAATCTAGTAAGCTCCAGGCACTGTGCTAAGTGCTAATGACAACAAAGATGAGCAAGAGATAGACTGGCTGAAGAATTTCCCACTCTATTGTTTATGTATTAATGTAAATAACTCATCACATGGCTGCATGAGTTATTTACCTTAACACATAATTAGGGCAATAACACACTAGGGCAATAATGGAGGCCAGACAAGGTACTAGAGGAAAACTGGGAGGGGAGCACCTGTGTCTGACTGCGACAGAGGGGTCTGTAAAAATAAGGGGGTTGGACTTCCAGATGAAAGAGTCTGTTATTCTAAGATCATGATGCATTCCAAAAGGGCCCAGCAGCCATTTGGATATTTCACTTCACGGAAATGTGTGCAAACCACCCTCCACTAGTGCAGATAAGGCATTTACCATTGGCAGTTTACCATTTGACACCAATACCTCTTTCAAATTGAATAGAATCCAGATTCTCATTATCAGACCTTTGCAATATCCAATTCTAATGATTACCTATGAGTGTAAATGACACTTGTTGAAATCAAGTCTCTTCCAACTCAAAGGTCAGAAAACACATTATGTATACTTGTGCCATACATATACTTAACCAGGTGATGAAACAAACACATCATTTAAGAGGGGGAAAAAAACCAAACCCATCCACACATAAAATGAATCTATCATAAGGTTTTCTTTCAAACAAAAACCAGAAATAAAATCTATTGATCTGTGATTGCTGGGAACTCATTCACCCTGAGATGCTACTGAACTAAAGTCTGCTAATTGTGGCTTACAATTAACTCACAAGCACTAGTTAATACAATTTAAATCCTCAAATACTGAGAGGATCAGAGTTGTGAATGCCTAAAAGGTCAATATCATTCTGCTTACCTGTTTTTTCTATATTTACTACAATGAATATTTTTAAATTAATTAATGAATTAATTAATTTCCGGCTGCGTTGGGTCTTTGTTGCTGTGCGCGGGCTCTCTAGCTGCAGCGAGCGGGGGCTACCCTTCGTTGTGGCCCACGGGCTTCTCATTGCGGTGGCTTCTCTTGTTGCAGAGCACGGGCTCTAGGGCATGGGGGTTTCAGTAATTGTGGCGCACGGGCTTCAGTAGTTGTGGTGCACGGGCTCTAGAACATAGGCTCAGTAGTTGTGGCGCATGGGCTTAGCTGCTCCGTGGCATGTGGGATCTTCCCAGACCAGGGCTCAAACCCGTGTGCCCTGCATTGGCAGGCGGATTCTTAACCACTGAGCCACCAGGGAAGCCCAATAAATATGTTTTGATGTTGTAATATTTAAACCTGGAAAGGTCATTATTTTACATAGAATAAAGTGTGTCCTCTCCCATTAAAATATTTATTAGTTTTTCCTGTCTTCCCAAGGTAGTGTGTGGAATCTGATACTGCCATATGCAAAATGACTGGTAAGTCAGTTATATCTACAATTCAGTGCTTAGATTTTGTTCTATCTTGACGTAGGAATACAGGTAAAATACAAGGCTTCCCCATCCCATTTTCAATTCTTCATCAGTTTTTTTTTTTGATAAAAGTATATCTATGTATATTTGATATATATTTATCAAAAATATATATTTATCAAAAATTTTATGTGTTAAGAAGCCACCTTGGGCTTCCCTGGTGGCGCAGTGGTTGGGAGTCCGCCTGCCGATGCAGGGGATGCGGGTTCGTGCCCCGGTCCGGGAGGATCCCACATGCCGCGAGGCGGCTGGGCCCGTGAGCCATGGCCGCTGAGCCTGCGCATCCGCAGCCTGTGCTCCGCAATGGGAGAGGCCACAGCAGTGAGAGGCCCACGTACCGCAAAAAAAAAAAAAAAAAAAAAAAAAAAGAAGCCACCTTGATGGTTGCACACCGATGTGAATGTACTTACTGAATATTACACATAAAAATTACACTGAGGGCTTCCCTGGTGGCGCAGTGGTTAAGAATCCGCCTGCTAATGCAGGAGACATGGGTTTGAGCCCTGGTCCAGGAAGATCCCACATGACGTGGGGCAACTAAGCCTGTGCACCACAACTACTGAGCCTGCGCTCTAGAGCCCGAGCGCCACAACTACCGAACCCGTATGGCTAGAGCCCGTGCTCTGCAACAAGAGGAGCCACCTCAGTGAGAAGCCCACGCACCGCAACAGAGTAGCCTCTGCTTGACACAACTAGAGAAAGCCCACGTGCAGCAACAAAGACTCAATGCAGCCACAAAAAAAAAATTACACTGAACTGTACACTTAAAAATGGTTAAAAGGGTAAATTTTATGTGATGTATCTTTTACCACATTAAAAAAATAAATAATTTAAAATGCTTTATTTTAAAAAATGCAATTGACTTGTGTATATGGACCTTGTATTGTAATATTTCTAAACTCCCTTATTAGTTCCAGTAGCTTTTGAAGGAATAGTCCTTAGGATCTTCTATGTACAATCATGTTTTATGTCTTCTGTAAACACAGTTTTATTCCTTGCTTAAAAAAAAAAAGATATCTCTACATTAACGAAGCAAAGACTACCAGAATATAAAATCTTTTCTGTACACTAAAACGCTTTTAAGATATGCCAAAGAGGAAGAACCATGACACAACAGATGTCAACTCAGATTAGGGAAGATAAGATTGAAATTACTTTGATTCAACACGTGAGAACAATTTGAGAATGACTTTGCTTCAACATGTGATTAACAGAAAAACACCGTTAAGTCACGTATCATTCCTGAGCCACAGAGGAACTATGGCAGAAGGAAGTGGACACAGGCTTTCCAGGGTTCCTTGGACTATCATCTTATTTGATCACAGGGTGATTCAACCAGGGAGCACTGTTTGGTCTTGATCCATCCAGAAGACACACTCGATGACTTGCTTCTATCACAAATTTACAGATGGGGTTGAAGTAAGTAAGGGAAGGGACTCTGACAGTTCTCACTCGGAATCCTCAGAATAGATGCAGATCGGCCCTGAGAGCCTGCACAAAGGGACTGTCTGAGACCTGCAAACCCTGGGGTTCAACCTCCAAAGTCTTACACTGTAGAGGTAAGGAGCCCGAGGGGCAGGCAGGCCAGGACTAAGAAAACAAGAGCTCCAAAACACACAAACAAAAACCATTAATAAAAAGTGCTAGGGCTGGATTTTCCAATTCTCAGACTGTTAAATAACTATTCTTAGAAATTTGTTGGGCTGATTTAACAAACCAAATGATAGAGAGCAGGAAACTAAAACCATGTCAAAAGTTAATTTTTAATAATCTCCCAAATAGTTTTAATTAGCCAAATATACTAGCCCGGCATAGCTGGAGAGACATATTGATAGAATAATAAACATCAGTAGAGTCAAAATGGACCACAAATTTCAACATACATAAAAAAACAGTGGAAGCCCTAGAAGTAATAACTTAGTCCCAGATACCTGAGGAGATCAAATTATTAAATATAACATATTAAACCAGTAACAGAAAATATTACATCTTACCACAGTGGAATTATTATTTTTTATTTCATCAGAAAAAAAATCTGATTAAATTTTTTCATGGCAGGGAAAATAGGATCTTAAAAAGGAACTCTGACAAGAGCACCAACACAAATATATCATGACTTAAACAGAAATCATCTTTACTGTAAGAAGGAGAAAAAAATACAACTTTCACAATACAGAAAATACAGACCATGCACAATATTATTACTAGTAGATCATGCAAAGATATTTTTTGAAAAAGAAACAAGCCTCAGTTTCCTCATTCATGAAATGAAAAGTTGAAATAGACTGAGTATTTAGTGATCAAAATTTTTATGCGTTAATAAGCTATCTCGGACTCGCCTGGTGGTGCAGTGGTTAAGAATCCGCCTGCCAATACAGGGGACACGGGTTCGAGCCCTGGTCCAGGAAGATCCCACATGCCGCGGAGCAACTAAGCCCGTGCGCCACAACTACTGAAGTCCGCGTGCGTAGGGCCCATGCTCCGCAAAAAAGAGAAGCCACCGCAATGAGAAGCCCGCGGGCCACAACGAAGAGTAGACCCCGTTCGCCGCAACTAGAGAAAAGCCCGCGCGCAGCAACGAAGACCCAACGCAGCCAAAAGTAAATAAATAAATAAATTTATTACAAAAAAACAAAAAAACAAAAAACAAGCCATCTCGGGGGATAGGGAAGGATGGATTGGGAATTTGGGGTTAGCAGATGCAAACGATTGTATATAGAATGGATAAAAAACAAGGTCCTACTGTATAGCACAGGGAACTATATTCAATTTCCTGTGATAAACCATAATGGAAAGAATATTAAAAAACGTATATATATGCATAACTGAATCGCTTTGCTATACATCAGAAATTAACACTTTATAAATCAACTATGCTTCAATAAAAAAGAAAAAAAGAAGCTATCTCGATGGTTGCACATCATTGTGAATGTACTTAATGCCACTGAATTGTACATTTGAAAATGGTTATAATGGTAAATGAGCTATAGGGGTGACAGGAGCCCCCAGGCAACCCCTCCCGAGGAGAACTGCCTCTACCCTTCCCTTTCCTTAGGGTGTGGCCGTCATTTTCTCTGTGAACACTGTGGGGGAAAGGTTGAGAAGGCTTAATTAATAAATGATCTTTATGTCCCATGCAGCTCTAGCATGCTGTCACTATGCCTCCAATAAATGAACATCGTAATGCACAGTGACAACAATTTGAATAGACAGAACCCCCGTTCTACACAAAGAAGTGATAACAGATAATGAAAATGACAGAAACATTTCTATCTCTCTAAAAGCTACTTTTCTGGAAAGTACATTTAAAGAATATCAAGATTTTAAAAAGTAAATACATTTTAAAGCAGGCATTTCTAACAAAATGTGTTTTAGGGCAGACTGAAATGAGGGCCTAAGGTCATCCATGTGATGGCTGTAACTGTAGCTATTACCAACTAAGAGAATGTAGCCATTACATTCTCCCCAGCCACAGTTCCAGGGATAACATGGACATGAACTAAGGACAAACACAGAATCCTGAAACTGTCACCATGAAATACATAATTTCCAATAAGTAGTATAAAAAAAGGATGCAAAAAATAAAATCAAAAAATTGAAATTTGCCCCATCCTTTCTCTAGTGGGTATAAAGATATTAAAACACAATCATTTATTCTTTTTTTATAAATTTATTTATTTGTTTGTTTATTTTTGGCTGCATTGGGTCTTTGTTGCTGCGAGCGGGCTTTCTCTTTAGTTGTGGCGAGTGGAGGCTACTCTTCGTTGCAGTGCACAGGCTTCTCATTAAGGTGGCTTCTCTTGTTGTGGCGCACGGGCTGTAGGTGTGCGTGCTTCAGTAGTTGTGGCACATGGGCTCAGTAGTTGTGGCTCAAGGGCTCTAGAGCGCAGGCTCAGTAGTTGCAGCACACAGGCTTAGTTGCTCCGCGGCATGTGGGATCTTCCCAGACCAGGGCTCAAACCCGTGTCCCCTGCGTTGGCAGGCGGATTCTTAACCACTGAGTCACCAGGGAAGCCCCAATCATTTATTCTTAAAATAGTGCATGATTTTTTTTACAGAGCACTGGTGGCATACACAAATTTACCTTAGCATTCAAGAGATTCCTAAAAGAACGTTCTCAAATTTATACCTAGGATAAGTTCTTCACTTGAAATCAAGTATGAAGTACATAGGGTGCAATTATATGATCCTTGCTACTTTTTATGTTTTTAAATGTCCAAAATCAAAAGTTTGAAAGTTTAATTATGGATTATATCTTTTTAATTTTAAAATGTTTAGATTTTGTTACATGATGTGCATAGCTGAATCCTGAGCGTGTTATTTCAGCCTGGTCAGTGATCTATGTTTTCAGCACTCTTGCTTCAATAAGAGAAATAAAAAGACTCAATTGAGCATATTGTTGAGCAATGCTCCTTAAAGTTCAATGTACATACAAATAACCCAGGGATCTCCTGAAAATGCAGATTCTAATCCAGTAGATCTTGGGTGGGACCTTGTTATTTTTTAACAAGTCTCTAAGTGATGCTGATCCTGCTGGGCCAGAACCATATCTGAGGAGAATAACTAGAGAGCAATGGCTTTCAAACTGAGGTGTGTGAGAATCATGGGGAGGGCTCCTTAAACCAGATTGTTGGGCCCCACCCCCCCAGATCTGAGGTGGGGTATGAATTTTTTTTGCCGCATTGCAAGGCTTATGAGATCTTAGTTCCCTGACCACGGATTGAACCCGGGCAGTGAAAGCACCGAGTCCTAACCACTGAACTGCCAGGGAATTCCTTGCATTCTAACAGGTTCCCAGGCAATGCTGATGTTGCTTGTCTGGGATCCACACTTTGAGAATCACTGCTCTCAAGGAAAGAATATTAGATTGGGAGAGAGAACACCTGGGTCTAACCTAACCTCCGCTCTGTTACTAACTGGCCCTCTGACTCTATCAGGTAGAAATGCAGTCAGCTGCAATTAAAAGAGCATTCAGGTCTGCCTGCCGATGCAGGGGACGCGGGTTCATGCCCCAGTCCGGGAAGATCCCACGTGCCATGGAGCAGCTGGGCCCGTGAGCCATGGCCGCTGGGCCTGTGCGTCTGGAGCCTGTGCTCCGCAGTGGGAGAGGCCACAGCAGTGAGAGGACCACGTACCGCAAAAAAAAAAAAAAAAAAAAGAGCATTCAATTAAGAGTAGCTTAAATAAATAGTAGTTTGTTTTTCTCACTTGGTAAATCCAGAGGTGGGGAGTCCAGGGTTGAGGTACCTATTAGGAAGCCATCAAGGACACATGGCCTTTCTATCTTTGTGTTCTTCCATCACTAATGTGTGGCTTTTTGTGCTCATGGACACAAGACAGCTGCCGAACCAAGTTCCAAGCAGAAGGAAGGGAATAGGGCAAAGGTGGAAGGGGCATCCGGCTGCACTTACCCTTCTGAAAAAGTTTTCCCAGGAGTCTCACTCCATGGCTTCTGCTTACATCTCACTGGCCAGAACTGAGACAACCATAGACTGATCATTGGAAGGTGACTAGACAGAGGGGATTGGACTCGCCAACCAACAATGTCTACCACCATGATCTAAGACACAGACACAGATCTTCATGTAACATCTAGACAAACAGAAGCTCCAAAACCCAAGTACACATCTCAGCTCTCTGATCCCCAGTCTCTTCATTTGTTAGGTGTATGAGATACACTACTGGCATTTTGGCGGGACAATTCACCCGCAGTGTGGGTCTGTCCTGTACATTGCAGGACATTTAGTATCTCTGATCTCTAGGTACTCGGTATTGCCCGCCCCCACCTTTGGGATACAACCAAATAGGCCTCTGCTGTTCTGCTGCTGCTGCCTCCAGTTGGGGTGGAGCATGGTAGGGGACTACCTTTTGGGGTTGGAAACCATCGTACCATATGGTGTCTGGTCCAAAATCATGTGATTCTTCCTGGCCTCTTCGACAAAGGCTAGTGTTTTTTTGGTTTTTTCTTTTGTTTGTTTGTTTGTTTATTTGTTTGAAGCCCTGGCTACACAGCAGGAGCATGGGTCCTCACTTTTCTCCTCATGGTGGGTAGGCATTTTTCATCTAATTGTTGCTATTTTCAGGTATTACTTTTTTTTTTGAAGTATAGTTTATTTACAATGTTGTGTTAGTTTCTGGTGTATAGCAAAGTGATTCAGATATATATAGATATACAGGTATACTGTTTTTCAGATTCTTTTCTATTATAGTTTATTGTAAGATATTGAATATAGTTCCCTGTGCTATACAGTAGGACCTTGGTGTTTATCCATTCTAAACGTAATAGTTTGCATCTACCAACCCCAAACTCCCCGTCCATCCCTCTCCCCACTTCCCCCTTGGCAACCAGAAGTCTGATCTCTATGTCTGTGAGTCTATTTCTATTTTGTAGATAGGTTCATTTGTACCATATTTTAGATTCCACATATAAGTGAAATCATATGGTATTTGTCTTTCTTTTTCTGACTTACTTCACTTAGTATGCTAGTCTCTAGGTCCATCCACGTTGCCGCAAATGGCATTATTTCATTCTTTTTTATGGCTGAGTAATAATCCATTGTGTATGTATACCACATCTTATTTATCCATTCATCTGTCAGACATTTAGGTTGCTTCCATGTCTTGGCTATTGTAAATAGTGCTGCTATGAACACTGGGGTGCATGTATTTTTTCAAATTAGAGTTATCTCTGGATATGTGCCCAGGAGTGGAATTGCTGGATCATATGGCAACTCTATTTTTAGTTTTTTAAGGAATCTTCATACTGTTCTCCACAGTGGCTGCACAAATTTACATTCTCACCAGCAGTGTAGGAGTGCTCCTTTTTCTCCACACCCTCTCCAGCATTTGTTATTTGTAGACTTTTTAATGATGGCCATCCTGACTGGTGTGAGGTGGTACTTCATTGTAGTTTTGATTTACATTTCTCTAATAATTAGAGATGTTGAGCATCTTTTCATGTGCCTATTGGCTATCTGGATGTCTTCTTTGGAGAAATGTCTATTTAGGTCTTCTGCCCACTTTTGATTGGGTTGTTGGTTTTTTTGTTATTGAGCTGTATGAGCTGTTTGTATATTTTGGAAATTAAGCCCTTGTCAGTTGCATTGTTTGTAAATATTTTCCCCCAGTCCATAGGTTTAGACAATTACTCTTTTACGTTGTTGAAAAAGCCCTCCTCCTCTTTTTTAAAATAAATTTATTTATTTTATTTATTTATTTTTGGCTGTGTTGGGTCTTCGTTGCTGCACGCAGGCTTTCTCTAGTTGCAGCGAGTGGGGGCTACTCTTCGATGTGGTGTGCGGGCTTCTCATTGTGGCAGCTTCTCTTGTTGCAGAGCACAGGCTCTATGCATGCAGGCTTCAGTAGTTGCAGCATGTGGGCTCAGTAGTTCTGGCTCGCGGGCTCTAGAGCACAGTCTCAGTAGTTGTGGCACATGGACTTAGTTGCTCCATGGCATGTGGGATGTTCACGTACCAGGGCTTGAACCCATGTCCCCTGCATTGGCAGGCGGATTCTTAACCACTGCGCCACCAGGGCAGCACCCCTCCTCCTCCTTTGAGGCACCTGTTATCCACCACCACACTCTTCTACTGCTTGCTCCAAAGACCTACCTACTTCCAAATCATTCTTCCACATTCTCCAGACTTGCCTCACCATCACATGGATGGTCCTGACTGTACTGGCTGTTCCCTGACCTCCACACCTCCAATGCCCTTTACCACTTCTCTACTTGTCACCCACACCATGGACAGACCTCAGCCCTTGCCATCCCACAAACTATTCCTTAACTTCAAACTTGACTGGCTCACTCTCACACCACCCCTTCCAGCACCTCCACCTTCTCATTCCCTTTGTCCCATTCTTCTTTCTAATGTTGATTTCACTCTCCCAAGCAATCAGCCTCTTCCTAGCTTTACATTCTTGTCCAGGCAGTCTGGATAATCTGATCCATCCCTCCTTTATTCCCCAGATCTTTACCTCATCCTCCTGGTAAAACCCAGCCCTGGCTCTCACTGATCTGCCTCTGACACCCACATTTGGGCAGCTGAACACTGCCCGAGGCAGCGTACCCCCCCACAGACTATTGCCTTGACATCCTGATGGTCCCTAACTGCCCCAACCTTCTCCGGTCACCGGGCTGGGAGTCCTATTTTTCCTTGTCAGCCCCCTCTTCTGCTCCCTACCTTTGTCACCTCCCCTCTCACTCTCACTGTCACTCGAAGCAGATAACTTCACTCCTACTTGACGGTGAAAATAGAAGGCATCAGGCAGAATCCCCCTCAACTTCCTGCCCCCCACTCCCACTCCACTAAAACACTTATTTTTATCCACACTCATCCTTTCCTCCCTTTCATTGTGGTAAAAGTTTCCTTCCTGTAGTTAATCCCTCCACCTGAGCCCTGCATCCCAATAGCTCCAGTCTCCTCAGGGACTTGGTTCTTAAAATCCTCTCTGTCCCTTCAGTATTTCAACATGATGTTGAAATACAGGGTCTTTTGCAAGCTTCTCCTATGTTCTAAAAAGCAGTGTTCCCCAGACGCTACATTCCCACCTCCTCTGTAAAAGTCTCCCTTTCTCTCTTTTCCCCTTTAAAGCTGGAATTCTTAAACTTTTTCACACCACGGATACTTTTGGCAGTCTGGTAGATGATGTTTCTGAATGCATACAACAATGCACATAGAATTACCATGGAAACCAATTATATTGAAATACAGTTGTTACAATAGATTAAAATTTGTGACACAGTAATACATGTGCTTCTTTCATTTCTTTTTCTGTCATCCATGAATGCATTAAATAATGAGATACTGGGACTTACCTGGTGGTCCAGTGGCTAAGATTCCGAGCTCCCAATGCAGGGGGCCCGGGTTCGATCCCTGGTCAGGGAACTAGATCCCACATGCCGCAACTAAGAGTTAGCATGCCGCAACTAAAGATCCTGCATGCCACAACTAAAAGATCCAGCACACGGCGACAAAGATCCCACATGCTGCAACTGAGACTCGATGCAGCCAAAAAAATAAATATTTTTTTAAAAGAAAATAAATGCATAAGATCTTGAAGTGAGTCTAATAACTCCCATATTTGCAAGCAGTGATGATTATAAACAATATTTTGCAACATCTGCATCAACTGTTATGTGATCTAAAAATAGCTGTGATTTTTACAGGTGACAAAGTCACAGTCACTGCTAATACTCGTGAAGTGTGATGCCTACAGTTATAATGGAAGGGAAGGCTAAATTTTAATTAGAGGTGAGTGAAAAATCAAAATGTAACTTTATTCTCATCCAAGTTCATGGATTCCCCTGAATTCTATTCATAGACCCCTTGGAGGGGATCAGTGAGCCCCAGATTAAAGCCCCTCTTTTAAAGTCTATACTCCCTGCCCACCTCCTTATCTTTCATTCGTCTTAATTTTAGGATTCATTAGTGCCAACTATGTATAAGGGTAAGTAACCTTTTGCAATCTAGTTTTTATTCTTGTAGCCCAGGGTCACTATCCTCACCAAAGTCACAGTGTTCCCCCACACTAGAAGGACTCTTTTCTATTGGCTGCATTGGGTCTTCATTGCTGTGCATGCGGGCTTTCTCTAGTTGAGCGGGGGCTACTCTTCGTCGCGGTGCGTGCTTCTCTTGTTGGGAGCACGGGCTCTAGGTGCGTGGGCTTCAGTAGTTGTGGCTCGCGGGCTCTAGAGTGCAGGTCAGTAGTTGTGGTGCACGGGCTTAGTTGCTCCGCGGCATGCGGGATTTTCCCGGAGCAGAGCTCAAACCTGTGTTCCATTTTTTTTTTTAATTTACTTATTTTAATTTATTTATTTTCGGCTGCGTTGTGTCTTCACTGCTGCACGTGGGCTTTCTCTAGTTGTGGCGAGTGGGGGCTTCTCTTGCGGATCACGGGCTCTAGGCGCGCAGGCTTCAGTAGTTGTGGTACGAGGGCTCACCAGTTGTGGCTCACAGGCTCTAGAGTGCAGGCTCAGTAGTTGTGGAGCACGGGCTTAGCTGCTCCGCGGCATGTGGGATCTTCCCGGACCAGGGCTCGAACCCATGTCCCCTGCACTGGCAGGTAGATTCTTAACCACTGCACCACCAGGGAAGCCCCCCAACATGCAATGGAAGCAGAGAGTGTGTCTCTTCCTTTCTTTTCTTTTTGGCCACACCTCGCACCTTGCAGTATCTTAGTTCCCCCACCAGGGTTTGAACTCAGGCCTCAGCAGTGAAAGCGCCGAAAGCTAACCACTGGTCCGCCAGGGAATTCCCTCTTCCTATCTATTTTTATCCAGTGAGGAGACATTCCCCAGAAGACCCCAGAAGTCTTTCCTTACATCTCACTGACCTGAATTGCATTACATGTCCCTTCCTAAATCAGTCACTGGCAAGGAAATTGTGATAACCATAGTTGGCTTGGATTAATCAGGATTTACTGCTGCTTGGAGGAAAGGTGAATGCAGAACAAAGTCAGGGCTCTGCCAGGCATGAAGAGGGTAGGCAATCAAACCTCACTGATATGCACTAGTTTTTCTTCTGCTTTTTTGCTTGCTCCTTCATTTTTCTTTGCAATACAGTCTTCCTACCCCTTAGGTGTTGTATTCTATCAGGTTCTAATCCAGTCCTCTTCCAAGCTAGGACCATCCCACACCATGCAGTCTCCCTGAGTGACCCTATTCAGGCCTATGGCTTTAACTGCCACTTGGGTACAGCCGACTCTCCACCTAGACATTGCTCCTTAGCTCTAGGCCTGTGTATTCCCTGTTGTGTACTGGCCCCTGACTTCCATCTGGATATTCTTCAGGCCTCTCGAACTCAACCTGTGCAAACACACTCCTCCTGAATTCCCTGTGTCTCAGTACATGGCCCTACCTTCACCCAACATCCCAAGATTGAAATCTGTCCACTCAGAGTCTTCCCTTTCCCTCACCCCCATGACACGTTCAGTCATCTTGAACTGCTGTAGATTCTCTCCACTCAGTACCTCTAAACTCTGTCCCTTGGGCAGGGCCCTCCTCATTTCAGGCCTGGCTGGTAACCTTGCCTCTTGCTCTACTCCATGCCTGTCTCGCTGATACCAGAAGCATCTTTCTAAAAGGCAAATCTGAGTCTGTCCCAGCCCTGTTCAGGATCCTTCAGTGGCTTCCTAGTCCTCAAGGCGCATCCAGGTCTGGTGCCTTCTGACTTCTCCAGTTCACTACATGAAATTTCCCTTGTTCCCCCTAAACTCAACATGCCATCTCCCACATCTGGACTGTACACATTCCGTTTCTTCCACACCATAAACTCCCTCAACACACACACACACACACACACACACACACACACACCTTTTTTTTCCTTCCACATGCACTCAAAAAATACTTTTGTTTCTGATTTGTCATAAGGAATGAGACCGTGCATATTGTTCTGTAACTTGTTTTAGTCAGCTGCCATGGTTGGCCACCTTTCCACACCAATGATAGCTCTACCTTATCTTTCTTTTTTTTTTTTTAATATTTGTTCCTTTTGGCTGTGCTGGGTCTTAGCTGCACACGAGGGATCTTCGTTGCAGCGGGCGTGTGGGATCTTTAGTTGTGGCATGTGGGCTTCTTAGTTGTGGCATGTGGGCTTCTTAGTTGTGGCATGCATGTGTGATCTAGTTCCCTGACCAGGGATCGATCCCAAGCCCCCTGCATTGGAAGCGTGGAGTCTTACCCACTGGACCACCAGGGAAGTCCCTACCTTATCTTTCTTACAAATGGCTCCTTTACATTCCTTAGTAGGGCTAAGAGTAGTTTTTTTTTTTTTTTTTTTTTGCAGTATGCGGGCCTCTCACTGTTGTGGCCTCTCCCGTTGCGGAGCACAGGCTCCGGACGCGCAGGCTCCGGACGCGCAGGCCCAGCGGCCATGGCTCACGGGCCCAGCCGCTCCGCGGCACATGGGATCTTTCCGGACGGGGGCACGAACCAGTGTCCCCTGCATCGGCAGGCGGATTCTCAACCACTGCGCCACCAGGGAAGCCCTTGGCTTCGTTTTGAAAGTTAAAGTCCCTGGGGTCCTAGGATCCCAGTCTCAAGACCCGAAATCTCCCAGTACCTGAGACACACCCTCATTTCCAAACCCCACATCTCTGCCTCCTTACTTCCCAAGATACCCATGCTCCTGGCATACTGCGGGCCAGGCATCCAGGAAAGGCCAGAGATGAAGGTGCATCCAAAATAATGTCTTATTGGGAATTCCCTGGCGGTCCAGTGGTTAGGACCCCGTGCTTTCACTGCCGAGGGCCCAGGTTCAATCCCTGGTTGTAAAACTAAGATTCCTCATGCCGCAAGGTGAGGCAAAAAAAAAAAAAAAAAGTCAAAATTATGTCTTATTCAACCTGGAATGTTCAATAAATGCTTAGGACATATACAAACTTGTTAGTTGACAAATGCTACACTTTATTATCAAACACAAACCAAGGCCTCAGACAAAGGAATGCCACATCCCATAACATTATCATAACCTGGATCAGAGAATATGGAGCCAAACAAATTAAACTCAACACTCAATAATCAAGCCATGGGTAATGAACTTGAGACCCTATGAGAAGGACCATGAACCTGGGCCTTCTGTTCAACCTCAACAGAAGTCAGATCTGAAACTGAATCTTTAGGATCATCACAAAGTAATTAGGTTTTAATTTTTTCAAATGTATTTAAAGCAATCACTCATTTTGTTTTTACTCTGAATAAGATCTTCATCTGCAGCAGCAGCCGCCAAGCTATACCTGAGTTCCAATTGCATCTCGTGATAATAACAGCGGCTAATATTTGTTGAGCTTTGACTATGTCAGGCACTGTGCTAAGTGCGCATGCATCATCTCATTTAACCCAGATAGACAGGTCAGTTCTCAGCAGAAATGGAAAGCACAGCCTGCTAATAACTGGGAGGATTTATGTTCAGCTCTGCTAATGTACACAAGCATCTCAGTTTCCAACCCATTTCTACAGACTTGGAGGAGCCTCTAGCTTGTCAGAGATGGCTTCTTAGAGAAAACTTCAACTTCTCCAACTCAGAGAAATTCACACGTTCTAACCTGTTTGCCTATAAACTAAGATTTGAAGGAAGCTTTCCCACTTCTGGGAGACTAGAAGGAGGAGCAAGGTACTGTTATTAATCAAGAAAAGGCTGAAATTAAAGTCTCGCATTTCACAAGTGTTCATAAACTGCTTTCAGCTTATTATTTTAAAGGAAGCAAACAGCCGTTCCAGAGTCACAAGGAGGGGAGGGCTGGCAAGTTCACTCCCACCTCAGAAGCCTTCCACTTCACCTGGGCAGACTCGGGGAGGGGCCTGCCTAAGCCTCTGAAGGCAGGCAGCCCCCAGGAGCCGATCTGTCGGGGGAGGGGAGCTTCGGGGCTGAAGGAGGAGCTCCGACCCCACCCTCAAACTTCAAAGGGAGCAGCCGGATCCTCCCTGAAAAGGCTAGGCTGCAGATCCTCCTGGAGGTTGCTTGAGCTCTTCGGATAGCCCGGCGGGAGCTGGAGGGAGCGGGCGGGGAGGCCCGGTGGGGTGAGGGGAGGGAAACTGAGCCCGGGAGTGGGCAGGCGTGGGGCGAGCCAGAGCCTTCTAAAGAAGCCCTGAAGATTCTTGGCGGCCGGAGCTGGAAGGCGGCCGAGTTCTCGTTTGAAAAAAGAGAGAGAGAGAAAACAACAACAACAAAAAAGAAACCAAAAAAACACCTCGTCTGAGCATGACTCTTGGCCGAGGTGCATTCACCAGCGCCTCTGCAGCGGCTCCCAGAGAAAGCTCGCCAGACGGGGACAGACCGACAGCTCAACTGAGCGGAAGAGCGGCCAGAAGCCGGCCCAGGTCGGAGCGGATGCTTGGAAGTTTGGGGTGGGGGTGAGGGCGGACTGCACCGACGCTGCCATAATTGGTTCAGAGAAAATTGGCCATCCATATGGAAAAGACAAAGTAGATCCCTATCTTACAGCAGGCCTCCAAATAAGTTCCAGATGCACTAAAGACCTACAGGGAACAAGCAAAACTGCTATGGGGCTTTGGGAAGAAAACACAGAGGGACAGCTTTATAATAGTGGGAGAAGGGACAGTCCCTTTAACAAGGTCTAAAACGTGCAAAATGTAAATGAAGAGATGGATAACTTTGTCTACGTTAAAATGAAAATCGTCTCTAAGGCAAAAGACATCACACGCAAAGTGTAAAGACAAGCCATAGACCCCATAATACTTGCAACCCATACAACCAAGAAAAAAATTCATAGAATATCTTAAAATGTCTAAGAGAAACAGCTCAATAGAAAAAAAAAATGGGCAAAGGAAATGAACAGGCAATTCCAGAAGGTCAGTTACAAAAGAAAAATGAATCAACTTTACTTGTGATCATAACTGGAAGTTACAACCATGAGATCCCATTGAGCATCTGTGGGATTGACAAAAATTAAGATCTGATAACCCGTGTGGAACTGAGTATAGAGAAATGAGAATTACGTTGCTAGTAAAAGTGTAAATTGTTACAACCATCTAGGAAAAAATATGCCAAACCTTGTAAAGTTGAAGCTGCACAAGCTCTTGGTAGGGATATTTTCCTTCACATTCACAAGTGGACGAGTCCTGTACTCACTTGATGTAAGAGAGAATAGTGGAAACAATCTAACTGGCCCTGTGTGGAAATAGAATAGACTGGTTTTATTCATCCAATGAAATACTTTGAAGCAGTTAAAAGGAATGAAATAAATCTACATGTGTCAACATGGCTAAATCACAAAATCTAATGTAGGGTGGAAAAGAACAGGTTACAAAAGGATATCACACTCTGGTACCATTTATGTAAAATTTCAAAACAAAAAAATATATAGTAAAAATACAAAATCATGCTTGTATGTTTAATTTTTTTTAATTTAAAATAAAATAGAAACCACAATGAGATACCACTTCACATTCATTAAGATGTCTACTTTTTTCTTTTTTAAGTAACAAGTGTTGGCAAGAATGTGGAGAATTTGGAACTCTTGTGCATTGCTGGTGGGAATGTAAAATGGTGCAGCCACTGTGGGAAATGGTATGGCAATTCCTCAAAAAAAGTAAACACAGAATTATCCTATGATCCAGCAATTCCGCTTCTGGGCATATACCCAGAAGAATTGAAAGTAGGCAGTCAAACAGATATTTGTACACCCATGTTCATAGCAGCATTATTGACAATAGCCAATAGGTGGAAGCAACTCCAGTGTCCATGGATGGATGGATTAAACACAAAATGTGGTATATGCATACAACAGAATATTCTACAGCCTTAACAAGGAATAAAATTCTGATATATTCTGTAACATGGACTAACCTTGATGACATTATGCTCAATGAAATTAGACAGACACAAAAGGACAAAACGGTGTGATTCCACTTATATGAGTTACTTAGAGTAGTCAAATTCATAGAGACAAAGTAGAATGGCGATGGGGGCGGGGTTACTGTTCAAGGGGTACAGTTTCAGCTTGGGAAGGTGACAGTTCTGGAGATGAATGGTGGTGACAGTTGCAGAATGTGTATGTACTTAATCCCACAGAATTGTAGTTAAAAATGGTTAAAATGGTAAATTTTTTTTAGGTACATTTAATTTAAAAATAGAAATTTAAAAGAAGAAAATTGGCTTGAATCCAGCCCCTCTACCTAGGAGAGCGGGCAGAGCCGCTCACCTACCTGTAAAGCGCGGCTGACTCCAGACACCTGGATCGCCCCTCCCCTCCCCCACACCCAGTCGCTACCCTGCGGCCTGGCACGTCTCACTACGCAGACGCGGAGCTGGGGGTGGGTGGGCAGGAGGGGGCGTGGCCTCATTCTGCGCCTGTGCGGAATTCCAGCTGCAACTGCTGTGGGGGAGAAGATGCCCAGGTTGGGCTCCGCGGCCGCCGGCCGAAGGGAGGTCCGCACTGCACACGCGCAGACTGAACATCCGCGTCAAAAGCCGAAGAGAGCGCGCGCTCCCCACGTCCTGCGCGTCCGGCTGCCAGGCATTAGTCCCTGCCGTGACTCCCGCTGGGCCCGGACGGGCTGGCGCGCCCTCGTCTGAAAAGCAATGCCCCGGGAGATCATCACCCTGCAACTGGGCCAGTGCGGCAATCAGAGTGAGCGAACGATCGCCGGGCCCAGGCAGTCTCCGGTTCTGCCCCTTCGGGTCCCACCCGAGTGCTTCGCATCCTCCAGCCCCCCCTTTCCCTTCCATGAACCCCCTGCCCTACTGCGCATGATGAACCAAGTCCCGGACCCCAGACCGAGAGCCCTGCCCCCAGACCCCGGCTGTCATGGCTTCCAGACTCGGGCCCACCCTCTGAGAGTGACAGCCTCTGAGCCTCACCCTGGGCTCCTGAGGCCTTACGACTCTAGCAGATCCAGGCGTCTCTCCTCTCCCCCCAGTTGGGTTCGAGTTCTGGAAACAGCTGTGCGCCGAGCATGGTATCAGCCCCGAGGGCATCGTGGAGGAGTTCGCCACCGAGGGCACTGACCGCAAGGACGTCTTTTTCTACCAGGTGCCCCCAGCGACTTGGCCAGGGCCGGTAGTGGCCCAGGGGGCCTGAAGGGAAGGGCCGTGGCTTGGTACTGGGAACCTGCTGGGCAGAGGAGCCAGGGCGGCTGGCTTGAAGAGGGAGGGCAGGCAGGAGCCAGAGTTGGGAGGACTGGCGGACTGTGTGAGCCCGAGCTTATTGGGCCCCATCCTGGACTCCCCTTGACAGGCAGACGATGAGCACTACATCCCCAGGGCGGTGCTGCTGGACCTGGAGCCGCGGGTGATCCATTCCATCCTCAATTCCCCCTATGCCAAGCTCTACAACCCAGAGAACATCTACCTGTCAGAGCATGGAGGAGGAGCTGGCAACAACTGGGCCAGCGGATTCTCCCAGGTCATTTGCTGTTCCCTGGCGGAACAACTCCATTCCTGTGTGGGGACAGGCCCTATGACTTCCTAGAGAGAGATGAACCAGATGGAGGATGTGTGACTGTAGAGACAGAGACATGACTGAGGGGAGTCCTAAGCCAACTATGTAATATTGTTAAGAGACTGTACTAGCTAGTGCTGTGTGCCAGGCCATACTAAGTGCTTTACATATATTAACTTATTTAAACCTCCCAACAGCCCTATAGGTAGGTACTACAGGTCCACAGGCTCTGTGGGTTTCCAGAATAAAAAAAAAATCTGAAACCAAAAGACGATTTATAACTACTCATTTAGCAGCAAAACTCAATCTCAATGGAGCCAAGTTATTTTATATATTTTTTGCAACTTATTGTCACTACTCATAACTTTCATTGCAGAAATATTAATGTATTTGATTAGCACTCCTCAGACCCCCACTGGCATTTTACTTGGTATGTATTATACATTCTATATTGCCTTCCTAGATCTGAAATACTTGAATTCCAAAACATAACTGGCCCCAAGAATTTTAGATAAGGAACTGTGGAGCTGTATTAGTACCTTCATTATACAGATGAGGAAACTGAGGTATAGAGAGATGAAGTAACCTGCCCAGAGTCACCCAGCCAACTAGAGCTAGAGCTAATATAGGAACCCAGGCAGTCTGGATGTAGAGGGCCTGCTCGTAACCGCTAGGCTGTACTACCTCTCAGTGCAAATAAAAAGCAGGACCACTGTGCTCCAAAAAAGGACTTTTAGGTGCTATAAGGAGAATCGAGGGTGGCTATTCTGAGGTCAGAGTCCTTGTCCCTTAGTCCTGTCCCACTCTGACGCCCCCCATGTCTGTACAGGGAGAGAAGATCCATGAGGACATTTTTGACATCATAGACCGGGAGGCAGATGGCAGTGACAGTCTAGAGGTGAGTGTCTCAGGAATGCTGGTGGGAGCCAACATGGCGAATGCTCAGCAACACCCTTTGGAAGCCACCTATTAGGTACGAGACCCTCCCATGTACCCTTTGCATTGGTCAGAAGCCACAGGGCCTTGCTGGAAACAAGGCAGAATCTCCTAAGCTGCATATGTGGGCAGGGGTGGGGGGGTGGGAGGGAAGTGGAGGAGAGGGCCTGGGAAGATAGGAGTACAAGAAATTATGAGATGGGTCCAGTTTGAAATCCTGCTACTAGATATGTAGACACTGTCGGCCCCTTCCCCATGCAGGGCTTCGTGCTATGTCACTCCATCGCTGGGGGAACAGGCTCTGGCCTGGGCTCCTACCTGTTAGAACGGCTCAACGACAGGTAAGTCTGTGTTTTGAGGGGCTGGGAAGATTTGGTTTCCCAGGTGACTGGGAGGCCTTCCAGATAAACCTTCCTATTTGCTGGAGCAGGAAAGGGCCCTTCTATTCCCTCTTGTATTGAGGAAAGACAAGGTACAATGACCAAGAACCCAATCAAACTCCCAGTGCTTAGAAATGGAGTCTAGAATCTCAGCCTTAGATTAAAATTCAAGGAGTATGGCCGGTTTGGAGTTAGAAACCTAGGTCCTAAGATGTCTCTCTACCCTTCCCCGCTTTTGGGTTACAGACTTCCAAAAGTCAAGTCTCCCTTCTCTGCTGTCCTGTGACCCCACCCTAATTTCCCCACCCTGACAGTCATTGGAAGCCCCAAGTTTACCAAGCCTGTAGTCTGTTGCCCTTGACCATCCTCTCTCAAACGCCACTAGGTACCCCAAAAAGTTGGTGCAGACATACTCGGTGTTTCCCAATCAGGACGAGATGAGCGATGTGGTGGTCCAGCCCTACAACTCACTGCTCACGCTCAAAAGGCTGACCCAGAACGCAGACTGTGTGGTGAGTCCTGGATTCTCCCTTCTCCACTCCCAACCTTCCTATTTTATCATTTTCATGCATATTTAAAAGTCCATTTGGAACCTTCCTGTGCCCCAGTCCTGTTTAAGTCCCTTTTGGATGGGTCTTTCTGGCGCCAAGGAAATTAAGCTTCAGAGCCCAGAATCAGGCAGAGCTCCTGTCCTTTCTGTTCCCATAAATCTGTCACCCTCTTCTGTCCCCCCAGGTGGTGCTGGACAACACAGCCCTGAACCGGATCGCCACAGACCGCCTGCACATCCAGAACCCATCCTTCTCTCAGATCAACCAGCTGGTGAGCAGCCCTCACTCCTAGACTCTTTTGGACTGGAACCCCGCCTTGCCGGAGTGCCATCGGGGGAAGGGAGGCCTCCCAGGACAAGGCCCTTGACACAGCGCCCCTGTCCCCAGGTGTCCACCATCATGTCGGCCAGCACCACCACCCTGCGCTACCCCGGCTACATGAACAACGACCTCATCGGCCTCATCGCCTCGCTCATTCCCACACCACGGCTCCACTTCCTCATGACTGGCTACACACCCCTCACCACGGACCAGTCGGTAAGAGCAGCCCTCAGGCCCAGCAGGCCCTGACTAGCCTTTCTCTTTTCCCTGCTGCACCCAGAGCTGCCCCGTGCAGCCCCCGGTGGCCCTGCGCTCAGGGACTGGCACAGGCTGGGCGACTTCCTGGCTGACTTGCTCTCCTCTTCCCTCTGCCTGTGGCTCCCTGCAGGGCCCGGGCTGTACGGGGTCTGCTGATGCTCCTGCACAAGGGCATGAGTTTGCTGAGCTCAGGAGGACTGAGATCCCTGATCCCACAGCAGAGGCTCAGTGTGGACCTGAATCTAAGGACACTCCCCAGAGAGGCCAAACTACCCCGAGTCTGATGGGGACGTGTGTTGCCTACTGCTCTCTGTCCATGCGTTTCTCGACTGT
>RJWK010035399.1:0-22207 GCA_004363435.1 Platanista minor | reverse complement strand
CTTCAGAAGCCCTTGGAGGTCCCTAGGATGTGCCCTGGAAATCCTGACTAGCATCTCATGCCGTGAGATGACTTGTTCCTACCCCAGGCCCAGATGTGTGAGACTGAGGTTTCATCTATCTGAATGACCCCAGATAGATGAAACCATGGATAGGAAAAGTACAATATCATCACCAAATATCATCATCTACAATATTCTGAGTTCCTAGAAAAAATGTGCTAAGAAATTCACTGACATTATCTCACTATCACATGAAGTCCATTATTATGGTCCCCATTTTATGGATGATAAAGCTGATGCTCAGATTGCTTAAATAACTTGCCAACATTCCTACAGTGAATTCTTAGCAGAGCTGATATTTAAACTCATGTCTTTTGATTTGTAAGCCCTTTCCTGCTCCTATGGTGGCCTGGTGGATGTTGGAACCCAAAGTTTTTGGCCCTACTCTGTGGCTGTTTATACAGCGACGCATACATCCTTGGCCTGTAGGGGAGGTGAAGTGGAGGGTAAGGTCCCTATTTGATATGTACAAACACCTTTTTAGAAGAGACCTTTTCAGAAATTTTCTTAAAATAATTTACTTTAGACCCACAGCCATAGGAAAGAGAATGTTAATAACTGTCTAATCATATTAGTTAAAAATCTGCCTAGGTCTCCGTTAGACTACATAAAATCATCAAAACAAGTCAGCTGATTTCCAAATGTTTATCTCTCTTTCAACTTGGGATGGTAAGAAAAAGCCTACTATAGGCCTCTCCAAATCTGAATCTGACAGATGTAGACACAGCCTAACATTGAAGAAAATGCTTTAAAACGATGAAATTTATTACCCTCGAAAATTAAAAAAATAATAAACTATTTCTTAAGCTAAACTTCCTCCAGAAGGAAAACAGCCCTCCTCAAGAAATAAATAAACTGAAACCCAAAAGGTGAAACATACATGGATCCATCCCAGAGTGAGGAGACTGTGTTGATCCTGAACACCGAATAATTCTTCTACATTCTCCACGTCGCAATAGTCTGGTCCCGCAGACTGTTTTGGCACGATTAAGTGGGTAATAGTAAATTCATTATGTGTCTGAAAAACAAATAGCAAAGAGAATAATAAGCATCTGACAGAAAAAGAAAGCCTGAGTAGGAAGTATAATGTTTTAACAAGACTAGAAAGTGCCCACCACTTACATCATCATCCTCCCACCCTGACCCATCACAATTCAAAAACAAAGCCCCATACTTGAACACGGATCATCTGCCAAAAATTTGAGAGTCAGTTGTTTGGAGCCTGAAACCCATTTTCACAATATAAAATGTATCATAAATAGGAATTAGCATCCTGGGCTGGTCCCTGGAAGTTTAGCTAATAAATAATGGTGTGTTTTATTACATCTGCAATGGAAAAAATCAGAACAAAACAGCAGCAGGTTTATTTGGTGGGGAGATGCTAATTAAGTAATTTTGTGGTTTTATTGAAGGACATTTCTAAGGTTTGTGAAGGTTGATGGTCTTGGTTTTAGTTTATTGTTATTTAATTTCGTGTGAAGATTTACGACTTTCTTCTACTATGGGGGGGGGGGTGGAATTCACTGGGATTTTCCATAATTAGGGTAATGTTTTGGATTGGCAATCAGGTAAAGAGAAGGAAAAACAAATTGCCCCCCTTAGGTACAAGATAAGAGTTGAAAGGAAGAGGGTTGTAAAGTAGTGATAGGACCCTCAGAAAAAAGAGTTTGTGTGGTGAGGAGCTGTCCATCCTTGCACAGCACCATCTTGTCTCTAGTCTTAGGGCACTTCTGCAAACTGGACCCTATTCCTTTGACCTTGATTACAACACTTCTCTCCATCCCAGCCCCTCCTTTCATGGCTAACTTTATGTATTCTAAAAGTATGTAGTATAAACATCGGCTTTCAGGGAACCCCTTCTTGACCCTCCCAGGCAGGGTTTCCCAGTTACACCTTCCCATGATACCCTGCACTTCCCCTGAGAGCACCCATCTCCATTTATAATTAATCATCTCTCTGGTTCTTTATAAGCATCATGTGGCAAAGACTGAGGCTGTTGTAGGTGACTGAATGCCTGTCTGATGAAGGAATGAATGAAGAAAGAATCAATGAATGAGTGAATCAAACTAAGTACAACATGTGGTCTTGGGGAAAAAGCATCCATAGCATACTGCCACCTTCAGGGCAAAGAAGGTGGCTGTGGGGAGGAGATGGCAGGTCACTCTCCCTTGCTTGTCTCCTGTGTTTCTTCTGCCCTGGGGGAAACGTGATGATGCAACAGTGGAATACAGTAGGAGAATGTGTGTTGAATGAAACATCTTATTCAGTTAAATAACAGTTCCCAAGTAAATATTTAGGGATGAAAATGTGCCTGGACTTAGCAACATAAACTGATACCCCACAGAGGGTACAAAGGCACTTCCAAAGAAACATTGTTCCTCTTTCTTGAAGTAGGAAATTAAATGTATCTTCTCTCTTTTATCTCCTTCTAGTTTGATATTGTCTTTCATCACTTATTTCTGATAAAATCTTCCATACTTAAATATGACCTGTGCTATAAGATTTCAGTTTGTTGAAACTACTGCCTTAAAGAAAACAACAAAACCCTAGCTTTATTCTGCATGTATCTGAAAAAGGATGGCAACATTATACCTACCACAGACAAAAGCAGGTTGAGTTAATTCTAGGAATATATGTGAAACTAACAATTGCAACGGAAATTTGATTCAGAAAACTAGATGGTTCTGGAAATCTGAAAATCTGAAAGCCACCCTTTTTCTAAACAAAGATTTAACTTATGGTTTGATTAGTTAGTTCTTTACAATAAACTTTTATAGTACCTCTGAAATTTTACAATCCATTTTCTAGAAGGGTAATTCCATTAATAATGACAGTAGTTTTATGAAATTCATCTATATTAAGTTAATTTCATAATGTTTATGAAACTTAGGATGCTTTTGTTCTGCTCAGCTTATCACAAGAAAGCCAGCTCTACTGAAAGTATCCTGTGCAGGGAAGATATGAAACAAAGACCATACCAGTTTCCCACAGAGTATTCCACAGGTTTCTATTCCTCTCACTGTATTAGATTCTGCCAGGAGCAGAAATCTGTGGCAAAGATCTCTTGATAAAACGACGTACCTCAGTCCTTCAACCACTAAATCTAAGAAACAGAAAAGGGAGAAAAAACAAAAAGAACAAACCTTACATCCCATCCTTCAAAACTGTTTTTAGCAAGTGGCTGCAGGTAAATATAAATTTCAAAAATGAAATAATCAGGTGCTCCACTTTCTGTATTTCATTTTAAAACTTGTAAAAGTGAACATTGACTAGAAGGAAGGTAAAATTACCCCTTGCATATAAATTATTTATATACAGTGGGAAGGTGCAAAGCACTTTTACATCTTTGTGCCTTATAGCAACTATTTACATGTATGTGTGTGTTTTCTCTTGGCACAAAGTGCATAGGCTGCATAGAATACATCTCACACTCTGTAAGTGGTAGGTTAAATCTTTTTTTGTGTTTGCCATGTGTTACTTATATCTCATGAAAGTTGGTGATCATTAGGTAAAAGCACCATGTTTTTGGAAATAACTGGCAGTAGAGTAATTTATAAAATGGTTGCTTATCATAACTCTTTCAAAATAAATGGAAAAATAAATTCCACTTAACAGTGTCTGCTGGGAAATTTTCCCGTTTGGTTTTGGAAAGCTGCCAGCACTGATGTAGCAGTCCAGGCAGCACTAACTTTTGGCAGAAACACATAACCCCCTTGGAGGTTAACACCCATGTGTACAGATCCTCCTGGGCCAGGGAAATGCTAAATATTTAAATTTAATGACTGAACAAGGTTCTGAACAAATAAGTTTTCCAGCATCTTCTTTCCTCTCCAGCGTATTTACCTTTAGGATTCAGTGCTTCTTGGTCAAAATACGTGAAAGGAAAAAAAAAAAAATGCTCGGAATTTTTTCTCTCTTAAGATCTCTGTACCACGGATCAAATACAGTGCTGTTTATTATGGAGTCTCTGTTCTACCAGGGGGTAAATCACGTTTCCTGAATTCTGAGGTTACATTATAGCAAAAGTCAGGTGATATTGTCATTCAAACCACATCATGTAGGTGAACTACCACAGCTAACAATAAAATGAGGAGACCCCTCCCAGATGTCACAGAAATGTGGTTCCATTAGAGGAGATTCCATGTCTTGTGGGGTGCATTTCCTCACTTACTCTGAACAGCACTTAGAGTTGCAGCTGGCTTTAAGGCCCTGTTTACGGGAGGCGAGTGGCCAGCGTAATTGGTTGCATCACTTTTATTGGGCTGATCTGCAAATACATTCAGCAAGGAATTGTTCTGGTGTGTGGAAAAGCAGGACAAAGCACTCCCATCAATCTGCTCTGACTGTGTTGGAGGTTCCTGGCTTCGCATCTGACTCCGGGCTAATTCTTGCTTCTTGAGCTGATCTTCGAAAAACAAGAACTGCTCCGATTCTAGCTGCTGCTGGCGCATCTGAGCGATCCGCTTCCTTTCTGCCTCTATCAATCTCTGATGCTCCAGTTTTTTGAGAATTTCAGCTTTATATTTGTTCTAAAAAAATGTGGTTGCCAGAAGAAAAGGTTAGTTTCCAAGGCAAAAGCATCCAACTGGGATTAGACAGTTTCAACCTTCTAGCAGACGGAGAGACATAGCTAGATACTGCGATACGCCCATAGGGACACTCCTGAGACTGCCAGGAAAATACATAACATCGTGGCAAAAGCCCCTTAATCTGATTACGGGAGCAGTTCTAAATCCACTCCTATTTTACCAGAGGCAGGCCAGGACATTCAAGTTCCCTCCACCCTCCTGTGCTTTTAAATATTAGTAAATCAAAGTCAGGATTGTCTGCACAGCCTGACTGATCAGACCATACCTCAGAAATAGTTACATCACCCTGGACTGCACTGTCCAATATAGTAGCCACTAGCTACATGTGACTATCTAAGTTTAAGTAAAATGAAATGAAATTAGAAATTCAACTCCTCAGTTCTCACTAGCCACATTTGAAGTACCACGGGCTAGTGCCTCCCATATCAGAGAGTGCCAAACAGAGCATTTCCATCATCATACAAAGTTCTATGGGACAGTGCCACCCTAGAGCCTCTTGCATTTGACTCTGTGACTCAGACTGCTGGAACTTTATGGAGAAAGGGGAATCACTAACAAATGGTTCTCAGAATGCGGGCCAATCAACTCTATCAAAACAAACTACTAGGAGTTTTGTTAAAAATGAAGATTTCTAAGCTCCCCAGTCTTAATAAAAATATCCAGGCATTATTAGGTCAAAGAATAAATCTTTAACAAGCTTCTCAAATAATTCTGATGAAAACTAGACTTTGGGAGCTACTATAAGGCAGGGGTGGGGTGGGGGACAGAGCTTACAGCAGTGTAAGCTTACAGCATATCAGCTTACACTTTGATATGCACTCTGGGTCTTGTTATAGAGCAGACTGGCCTTCAGCGGGTCTGGGGTGGGGCCTGAGAATCTGCATTCCAACAGGCTCCCAGGTGATGTGAGTGTTGCCTGTAGCAAAGGCTCATCAGTGTGTCTGTTCATCTCTCCAAGGCGTAAAGCCTGCCATTCTATCCCCCAAAGATTTCTACATGTCATATACTTGGGATCCTACTGTGGACTAGGAAGTAATTGGTGTCACCCAAGGCAGACCAGGTAACAACTGCTGAGGTCGCTCCTCCCAGAGAGCTCCTGAGAGGACCAGCATGCACATTGCCGAGTAGGGAAGGGAACTTAACTGGGCTGTTAAGTTAAATCCCTTCCTGCTGCTCTGTCCAAGCCGCCAAAATCACTTTTATCTTTTATAGTTCAAATCAAATCATCAGTATCCACACTGGAGGAAATCTTCTCATTTCAACGTTCCTTCTGTCACTCAGTGCAAACAGCTCACTCAAACCTGCCTTCTAGCCATACCAAAGGAAATAGAGAAGACCTGTGACCACACTCCGAGGTAACAAGATTGGACTGAACTGAGAGTCAGTAAAAGTGACAACTTCCAAAGCACATAAACACTTAGCCAAACAAAAAAGCAAAACAACCTTTATCATAAACATTAAGAGTTCAAGTGTTGAACTTGAGTATCTTCTAGACTGACTGGTCAGCTTCTTCTTTCAATGCTCCTCAGTCTCAGACATCATTTTCATTTTCACTCTCTATTTAATAAGAATCCAGGAGCCACCACCCCTTGGTGATATGATTACATTTCACTCATATGGTTAGCCATTATTCCATCAGGATGTTATACTGATTATAATATTTAAGAATCAAATTCACATTTCCAAGGCGTACATAATTAGACACATCAGAAACTATACTGTTCTCCCTACCTCTCTTACTGTCTCCTTTCATTGCTAAAGAGCAGCCATCTGGCTCAAGATTACATTGGCAAGAGTTGGTCAAAAAGCTCGGCTTAAATCACTGTAAGAAGTCTATTTTCTAATGCTTCACTTTATTAGATGTTGTCAGGAAATAAAAATACCACATCCTTTGTGCAAGTGCTTAACCAGGATATCAACATGAATTTTTTATGGGTTTTACATCACTGTATTTTGAATTTTTAATTTGAATGCATATGACATTTGAAAAACTCATTAAAATTAAATTAAAAAATATCTGCACAGAAAACAGTCATGCAATAAATGTACCAACTGAACTTACTTCGCTTTGCAAATATTCTTGGTATTCTATGTTATATTTCTTTAAAAGGTCCTTTTTCAATTCATCTGTCCTTGGGAATGCAATCTCCTTCAGTTTCTTTAAAAAATATATATATACATATTGATTAGTGGGATTTTCAGTATAGTCAGCTTTCAGATCATCAGCTGAGAAAGAAAAACAGCTGGTAGGTGCATGAGAAATCAAGACACACAAGTAACCAAAGATGATCATGGAAAAATCAATCCTTTCTAGGGCTCCAAAATATAACTTTTCAGTAGACAAGAGAAAAAATGATCCCCTTTGTAAGACCTTTATCAACTTCACTGGTTAGATAAGCATCTTGTTTAGTAGGTACCTCATTTTTAGGTAGTGGGTTTATAACTGCATATTCCATGGTAGGTAAATTTTATGGCATCATAGTTAGAAGAGACCTCAGAGAACACCGTAAGTAGGGATCCCTAGGCTTAACAGACTGTAAAAAGCAGCTGAGGCACTTTTTATAAAAAATATAGATTCCCAGGCCCAACCCAAGACCTACTGAGACAACATGTTTAGAGAAGGGATTGGGATCTGGATCTCAAACAATTTCCCAGTGATTCATAATGCAGGAAAATCCAATACAGTCCAAGCACCCACCAACCCCGCCTTTGTAGAGATGAGGAAACAAAGGCCTAGAGAAAGTGAAAGGCTTGTCCAATGTCATACAACTAGCTAATGGCCTCATTAGGACTAAAACTCCCAGCTCTAGCCAATCTTTTGTCATCCATCAATCCATCCATCCATGCATTTATTCAAGTGCAAACAGAAAATGTATATGCTTTTGGAGAATTCTTTCCCTACAAGTAAAAATAAGAATAACCCTAAATCAGAGTAAAAGAGTCAACTTGGCAGCCTAAGACCTTGGTTTCCATATAGAATTTTCTGAGTTTACGTGAACAAGAGAATTGAGGGGAAATGCTACTCAAAGGCCTGATAATGAATTACCCTTCAGATAGTGTACAGAAATTTTAAAATGTAGATGACCATTTGACAAAAATTTGTGTTCTACTTACAGGCACCCCCCAGGCCTGACACAGCTGGTAAGAAAGCTTTTATTCTGTTATGTGGTAAAATATTTTTTTAGAGTAATTTAACATTACATTACCTTCCATCACATAAAATCAATCCAAACTACTTAAGACAAATAGATGGAAAACATTTAAAAATGTTATCTAAAAGGATATATTCTTAGCTAAAGATATTTGGAACTATATATGCAGCAAATGTTGATGGTAAATAAATACATTTCAACAACCTTCTTTTTCCTTCAGAATATTTCAGGCCACTGACTAAACACTTTATTGTCTCATAGGCTAGTACTATAAGAAAAAAATGACTAGAATGTTGTGGCTGCCTTAATAAGCAACACTGATATTCAAATAGGTTTGGGGTTCAGAATTGTATGGAATAATCAAAACCAGTCAAAATGACTGTCTCAAATAAGTATGGGGAAATAGACAACCATTCTCTCAATCTCTGGGAGGAATCATAAAATAATTCCTTCTTCATGTCTCAATATGATTAAGTACATTCTTGATCTTTTTCTTTTTTTCTCATTTCAAGTAGACATCCCACAGTAATGATGATTAAAGGTCTAGGAAGAGATCGAAACATCATAGCTAATGGAATGAATCTTTTGTGCTTAAGCTCTTGAGAGGATAAGACAGAAGAGGAGAGGAAGGGGATGAGTCAATAATGGATACATGTGGAACATTTGAAACCCCTGGGGGAGAGTCTATCCCACAATACCTTCATAATATCCTGCTTTTCCGGTACTGCACATTGCTGGTAATCTCGATGGTTAGGAAGCTTTTCTACAAACAAACTGCAGAAGAAGAAAACACGTCCTTAGCATTATATGACAGATAAAGCTCAATGATGGCTTCTAATTTGAGAATGAGCCTCCTTTTCAAAAAGTACATGGTTAATAACACTATTTAACCTTTATTCTTTCCATTTGCCTTTCCATCAAAGTTGGCCCAAGTATGATTTTGGCATTACAGGGTAGTTAAGCTCAGCAAACTAAGCACTGAGGTTAAGAGGATTAAAGTTGGGATGTTCCCTGAAGAGACCACATCACTTTGGTTTTTCTCGGGTCTTCGGTACTATATCCCACTTGAGCATCATTTTACTTATGTGTAGTGCTGGCAACACTGAGGATCACGTGAAAATGTAAGAGTTTGGAAAGGTGGATGTAACCCCTTCTCACCATTGAAAGACTCAAAGGGCCACTGATGAATCAGTAGTGCCAGGGTGTCTATATTAAAAACTCTTAAATGAAAATTCATAACTCAGAGAAATCAGCCAGAATCCTTAATGGATTAGGAGGTGCTAATTAAGAGTTAATTATTTTTCATCACCTTTTGAGGAACAAGGGACAAAAAAAATGAAGGGAAATCAGTACAGCAAACCAGGTACATTGCTTCCAGGTAAACTGAAGATATTGCTTCCACAAGGGCAGGAAATTCTGTATTGATGTATTCTTAGCCTGTAGAATGGTGTCCCTTTCATAATGAATGTTCAATAAATATTTGTTAAATGAATGAAAAGCTCTTAGAGCAAATACTATTTTTGATCAACTAATATGTTATACCTTACAACTACTGATGTTCTGTTGTTTACAAATCACACATACACTCATCATCTCATCTATAGAATACAGAGGAATGGTATTATAACTCTTATCTCTCAAATAAGAAAATTAAAGCCTAAAGAAACTACATAAGGCTTGTCAGTTGCCTAAGGCTTTTGTAAGTAGCATAAAGTTATAGACATTCAGAGTTGAAGAGACCTCAGAGATTTTCACCCATAAGTCTTTCATTTATGTAGAGGAGGAACTGAGCTCACAGAGGATAACTGAATTACCTATGGTCATATCATTAATGAAAGGAGAGAATTCAAATATTCTGATTACTCAGTAACTCAGAGAGTGTAGTGGCCCTTTACCACACTTATGTGTGTGTGTGTGCAAAACCCAGAAGAAGACGAAAAAAATATTATCAATTAGTAACTTATAGTTCAGAAACTAAAATGGAAAATGTGTGCTATCAATGACAGTTTACAACGTCCAATTTCATGGTTATTGCTTAACTTTATAGAAACTTGATTTTTCCCAGGTAGGATGAATGTTGCCAACCATTCTCTAAATTTCCAAGAAGTTAATTAACTTGAATAAAGTGCAGAGCCCACTTTGCACACCATATTAACTGCCTTTAATTTCACCCATGGTAGAATCATGGATGCAGTATTTAAAACAGCTGATCTTTTCAGCTTCTCGAATGTTCTCAGGTTAAGTCCCCAACTAAACTAATACAATTAATCAATGTGTGATTTCCAGTTAAAACAAAAATAAGGGGTTCAGGTCAGATGAAATAATTTTTCTTAACAGGAGATCCTCCCAATCAGTAAGCTGGCAAATTGGTATGGAAAACCCAAATCCCATTTTTTTTTAGTTCAAACTTACTAATGAATATCTATCTAATGTGAAGTGTGATATTTTTACATGGCTCTTTCGATGGAGCCACTTTCACTCAATATTTTGGAAGCTCTTTTATACATACAATTCTTACACAGCTAAATAATTGCCTTAAAAAAATACTAACTACAATGTGAAACCAACTACTATACTCTGCCCCAGAATCAGTTCCTTCCTAGGATCGTCAATTTATCCCCTAGTCTCAACACATCAAATTAAATATTTAAAATGTTAATGGCACATTCCAGGTGTTGTAGATGGAGCTACAGTATGACGTCTGCTTTCATAAAGCTTGCATTCCTGTGAAGGAAGAATGACACAAAACAAGAAATTTTATTTGTGAAGAGAGGGAAGGGGCATGCTGGTTACTGCGCTGGCCTGCTGCTGAAAGTGTCTGACATCCTTAAGCTTTGTCCCATCCCTGATCATTCATCCCTAAGCCTCAGAGATGGTGTAAGGCCGCCCTTGAGTACATTACTTGGTAACTTAAAAACCTGGACAACTCATGCTTTGGGAGATTGTAAATTCAGTCTGAATATGAAAACATGCCGGCATCTAAGCTGTCTCACCAAAATACCATGTATTTTCCCCAGTTTTCTCATTCGAAGGCCTCCAAAATAAAACACTTACGTTATAAATTTATTATAAAGAACAAAGGCATTTTCCAAGTTTCCTTCTTCCAAATACACAGACGCCATCCTCTCCATTTCTACTCCGGACCTAAAGTAGCGGCGCGGAGTAATATCTTCATTGATGGTGATATTACAACCCAGCTTGCTTAGGGCACGGACTCGCTCTTCCGGGCTGAGGGAAACATCCCTGTGGTCCGGCATCGCAGCTAACTTTTTCTGCAAAGTCGAATTTGAATGTCTGGTTATAAGAAGAAATGAACATGACTGAAATTATACATGTATTTTCTGCACTAAATACCTGACATAAATACCTAAGGAAGGTTTTTCATAAGAGTTAATAATACGATAAAAATAAGCCTTTTTGCTTGAACGTGTGGTCTACACACATCTCCAGGGTAAACATACACTCCTTTGGACTAAGACCTCTTATAGGTTTCAGCTACAATTATGTGGCAGTTCCTGGGTATGCAAATGTTGTTTTAGGTCATTTTAGGTAAAAAATCATTGACCCTTATATCCTCACGGAAGCAAGCCAAGAGATGGATTCCTACCAGGGTAGGGATCATGTCATTACACTTGAAGGGCCTCCAAGAGATGGCTTGGATTCGAAGTTACTATCAGGATTCAATTCTATTCCAAAACACATCTGGTTTTATAAGTAGCTTTCAGGGCCTCCCTGTATCTTTACCAAGTGAATAAAACCCCACCAGTAATTCCAGGAAAAACCTTTTCAAGCATATGGCCATTCCCCCCACCCCTTTTTTAACATAAAGACATTCTCAGAGCTCGACATAATAGTAACTACACCATTAATTATTCCCTGACTGAGAAAATAATAATAATCACTAAAAAAAAAGTCTGTGATATTAATATATTTGCATTTTATTAATAAAAACAACATCTATACACATCTGAAAAAACATGGAACATATACATTCAGGATAATTATTCAATTCTTCAATAAAAAGTCAGTGCTTCTGAAAGGTGAAAAAGCCAAATTTTTTCTGTTAAAGGTCATACAGCAAGTTTCTTAGGCTCAGTGGAACATACAGTCTCCATGGCAGCTACTCAGCTCCCCTGGTGTGAAAGCAGACATAAACCCCACGTAAACAAATAATCCTGACCGTGTTCCAAAAATATTGTTATTTGACCACAGGTAAATGTTTCAATGACATCAGAAAGTTACTGGAAAAAAAAAAATCTATGGAAATTAGGACATTTTCTAAAGCAGACTTCTAGCCTCCTGTGTGCACAGAAGTAACTTGTCCGTTTTTTATTACTATAGAGTCTAATTATAATTATAATTATTTGTATACAAGTATTTTTGACTCCTTATGAACTCCATGAGGGAAAGGCATCATTTTACACTCATCTTTGTCCTCTGGAATGTAGTATATTCCCTGCAACACAGATGATACCCAATAAATGTATCAAATAAAAGAGGAAGAGAGACAGGGAGCAACATGATTATAATTAGATTATCTTTTTATCTGAAGGAAAAAAATAAGATTTATTTTCCCTTTACGGGAATGGTGCTACCCTTCCTAAGTTTAAAAGTGATTTCCGAGATAAACTGGGAAATAGCCTAAACTCTTCATTGATCTGTAGTGTTTCATTTGCATATGAACTTCTTAGATGTAAATAAATTTTCCAGAGGAAAAAGCCTTAGTGTTCATTTTTACAGTGACATGTCCACTAAAATTTTAATTATTCCTACATAATGTTCTAGAAAAACACACAAGGCACTCCATAAGGATGATTCCTTCCTCTGCAGAGGTGGAAATGGGTCAGCCTTTATTATCCCACAGTGCCTTGACAATATGGGGTCAGAAAGTGAAAAGTTCCTACAATTTTCTGCTCCTCAAACGTACTCTCAAAAGCAACTGAACATCTGTGAAGGACTTTTTCCTCAGAGAGAGAACACTAACCTATTTCAGAGCAAGAACCAGGCCCTCTATTTCTTTAAGTTCTGGTGCTAAGCTTTGTGTGTATAGGGTATTCAGTATACCGCTGTTCCCAGGGCTACAGGGGTAGTGAGTGGGTTTGGGAGGGTCATCAGGACGAGGGGGAGGGTAATGACAGCTTTCACTTAGCAAGCCCCAAGGACAGGCTGGCAACATTAAAACTACGGTTTTCTGAAATGGAGCTAACTGTAGTGAGGGGGATGGACCTAGAGTCTGTCATACAGAGTGAAGTAAGTCAGAAAGAGAAAGACAAATACTGTATGCTAACACATATATATGCAATCTAAGAAAAAAAGAAATGTTGTGAAGAAACTAGGGGCAAGACGGGAATAAAGACACAGACCTACTAGAGAATGGACTTGAGGATATGGGGAGGGGGAGGGGTATGCTGTGATAAAGTGAGAGAGTGGCATGGACATATGTACACTACCAAACGTAAAATAGATAGCTAGTGGGAAGCGGCCGCATAGCACAGGGAGATCAGCTCGGTGCTTTGTGATCACCTGGATGGGTGGGATAGGGAGGGTGGGAGGGAGGGAGATGCAAGAGGGAGGACATGTGGGAACATATGTATATGTATGGTTGATTCAGTTTGTTATAAAGCAGAAACTAGCACCATTGTAAAGCAATTATACTCCAATAAAGATGTAAAAAACAAAAACTACAGTTTCCAAAAGTTGTAAGGCACAAAGTATAAAAACAGGGCCATGGAGATTATATAATGTTCCTATATTCACATTCAGAGACTGATCTGGGACACACAATAAGCTCATGGGATCCCAAGGCCCATGTTATTTCCTCTCCAGCACGTTATTTCTTCTAAGATGTAGCTCAAGAAAGTGTGTACTATGTTGGCTGTAAGGGGAAAAGGTGAAAAGGATGAGAGTTTCAAATATTCACACATTTACACAAAGATCCCAAAGCAGCATCTAGGTGTTAAGTAGAAAATTATTTCCTTGGTCATTACCACACAAAGTAAGCCTCTAATTTTTATCTGGGAAGAAGCTGAGGCACAAAGAAGTTGAAGTACCTGCTACAATGTCATCTGTGAAATTCTTCCCCAGTGTTGTGCTAAAGGACTACACTCCTGGAATCGAACCAGATAAATTAAAATTTCACACTTTCATGGAAAAAAAAGCATTATTTTTAATTCTAGCAAGGATGGTTTTATTAATCACTTCCTCAAAGGAGAGAACCACGCAGATGGATGAAAATGGCAAGTGCTCAACTTCTTGAAGTAATTGTGACTCCTTTCACATTCAGTTGTGTTTCTGTTCTTCTTTTTGGGTTTTCGGACCACATGTAAAACATCAGTTGGTGCCACCTACCAGGGAATTCACCGTTAACGGCTGATCCATGTTGTCCTGTCTACAAAATGATGGTGTTTATTGTTTCTTCTCAATCACTTCACCTGTTTCAAAGACAAAAAGCAGAGATATGGTTAGTTCTTTTTTTTTTTTTTTTTTGCGGTACGCGGGCCTCTCACCATTGTGGCCTCTTCCGTTGAGGAGCACAGGCTCCGGACGCGCAGGCTCAACAGCCGTGGCTCACAGGCCCAGCCGCTCCGCGGCATGTGGGATCTTCCCGGACCCGGGTACGAACCTGTGTCCCCTGCATCGGCCGGCAGACTCTCAACCACTGCGCCACCGGGGAAGCCCGAGCTATGGTTATTTCTTGAGAACTCAATTCTCAAATCCCAAATGCCAGGCTTATTTCTGCCTCAGAAAAAATACGAACAAATTGAAATAACTTATATAATCTGAGACTACTGGAAATCTCTTCCTAAAAATACAAAACTGCAGGTGGTTATAAGGTTGCTTGAAGCAGACTTTTAAAACAGGAAGTGTGAAGAGAATGAGTTATTGCCTAGTACCCAGTATGAATCTGCTGGGTGTTATCTTACTTAGAACACTATGCAAGGTTATAAAGTGGACTTACTTGCTTCGAAAGGAGAAAGAAGGTCATTGTGATTGAGAGCATGGACTCAGACCTGGAGCCCATCTAGGCTTAAACTAAGTCTTGCTGGCTGTGGTAGGTAGAATTCTAAGATGGTGCTGTGATTCCCGCCCCTTGGGACCCACAGGTTTATGTAATCCCCTCACCTTGAGTGTGGCCAAGACCTGTAACTGGCTTCTCATCTCAGCGGAACATAGCAAAGGTGACGGGAGATTACTCCCATGTTTATTATATTCTGTCATATGGCAAAGATGAAGAGATTCTGCAGATATATTAAGACCCCTAATCATTTGAGGTTCAATTAATCAGAAGGGAGATTATCCTGAGTGGGAGACCTCTCCTGCTGACCTGGAAGACTCAGCCATCCTGAGTCCCACAGCAGTAGGGAGATGAATTCTGCCAAGAATGACGTGCTCTTGGAAGAGGACTCCAAGCCTCAGATCAGATCCTTACCCTGGTCGACGCCTCCACTGCTGCCTTGTGAAACCCCGAGCAGCGGACCTAGTTATGCTGTGCCTAGACTCCTGACCCACAAAACTGTGAGATAATAAATGTATATTGTCTTAACACATGAAGCTTGGGGTGATTTGCAATGCAGCAATAGAAAATGAATACTCTAGCTGGGTAACTGCAGGTAAATATCTAGCCTTTCTGTGCCCCTGAATAAAGCGGGAAAATAATAGTACCTATGTCATGTCGTTGTGGTAAGGCTTTAATGACTTAGCACATAGAGTGCTTAGAACAGTTCCCAGCACATAGTCAATATCATATCAATGTCCGCTATTACTAGAATCTTAATTTTGCAGTTGAGGAAACTGAGGCTCAGGGATGTTAAGTGAATGTACCCAAGTTCAAATAATCACTCAATAAATGTTAGTCTCCTTCCTTTGTATGCTAGTTTAGGTCAAGCTCTGCATCATCACTCCCCACTTCTAAATTTACGTTGGCATTTATATTCCACTAATCACTTATGCGACACTGAACACATATTTTCTCAGTTCCTCATTCATGAAATGAGGGGGTTAAGGTACACTCTTTCAAGTTACAACCTTCTGTTATTCTCGAAAACTTCAGAAGTAGATTATTCAATCCTTCCGTGCTATTTTCTGACCTGAATCCATGGCTGGAAAATCCGTCCAAGGAAAGTCACTTAGTGTGTTCTGATCTTTCCCCTTCATCCTCTCCAGTGATCCCTGGAGTACACATTAAGCTGTAGGCCTGCAGGTTGCAGAAATGCCCAAGAAAGAAAGGACCTACAGAGAGCCCCAGTCACAGTGTAGTTTTAAAATCCAAATTAATCCTGGGACCACTGAATGTAGGCAATCCCTTTGGGGGAATTACCACTTCTTGGTGAGAATAAAACAGAAAAAAAAGACGGTGAAAGAGTTAAGGAGACAGAGCAAAGAGGCTCATGGAGAATTTGAGGCTGGGTGGGGAGAGAAGAGGACAAGGAAATACGAGTTACTCATTGACTAGGGTCTCCTAAAAGCCAAGAGTGAATTTTTTTAGGGGTTACTCAGATCCTTAAACAGAGCACAAATAATTTAAAAAGTTGGAAACATTAGCACAGTAGTTCTAAAACCATATAACCCTGAGACTTGTTTAAAATGCAGATTCCTGGAACTCAAAAGGATTCTGGATCCCCTAGTTTTAAGCCCACCAATAGCATTGTTAGGATGTGGTGCAGGTGATTTTGATACATGAGACTTCCAAACAATGCTTTGAAAGACACTGCATCTGAGAATGTATCAAGCAGGATTCTTAGTTGCAAGCAAAGGCACTGACTCTTGAATCCACAGAATGATAATGGAAAGGTCACAAATTTCCAAGAAGGCCAGAGAAATTGGGCCTGGAGGCTACATACCCAGCAACATGACCCCAAATCACACAGCAGCACGGGTCTGCTGCCTGTCACTGATGAGCAGGGGAGCCAGCGGCTTCCATCACCAACACCAGCTGCTGTCTGGGAAACCACCTGTGGAGGTGCCACATATTTTTTCATGTCACTAGTTTCTATTTCAAAATATGAGATGGAGGTGCCTGAGTGGAGGAACCTAGGTCACATGCCTGCAGCCAGGCTGCAAAGGTAGTTAAAAATGCAAATATCTAGCACTTCACACTTCCATAGGAGGCAAAGTGGGATATGCCAGGTGAGAAAAGGTAGATTCAGGGCTGGGCGGCCAAAAACAATGGTAAGTGCACACAAAAATCAAACTTTTCCGCAATGAGCTTCTAGACATATAAAATGCTTAATTCAATATGTCTTGAACACCAGAATTTATTAAATTCCTATAGATGAAAACCAATAGTTAAATCTCTCTTTAACTCTATTAACTCCCACACACAAATTTATTTATAATTCAGAAACAGAAACCAACTCCCCTCAAATCTAATAAGAAAGAATTTTACACATTGGTCAGTCAACTGCTTCTTTTTGGACCATTAACTACTCAGTGGCAGTGGTCCTGCCTTAATTCCTTTATTTTTCTATCTGCAGTCCTAGCACTTATCCCCTGAAATATAAACAACTACCAATGTCAGCATAAACAGGTTATGTTCTCAAGACCAGTAGATGTCAAAGTGTGATACAGCGTCCCCAAGGGGTCTGCAAGGTCAATATTATTTTTGTAATATTACTAAAACATTATTTGCTTTTTTTTACCATCCATCTGTATAGTGGAGAGTTCCATAGGGTACAAGTTAATGGCTATGCTCACTTGTATCTTCTTGTAAATGTTTGCTACAATTTTTAATATGGTAAATATAAATAGATATAACCCACAGAAACAAAGCTTTTTACTGCCCTTAGTAATTTTTAAGAGTGTAAAGTGGTCTCATGACCAAAAAATTTGAAAACCCACTACTCTAGATCAACTACGCAAACACAAACAAACAAAACAAAACCTCACCATGCTACTTCAATCTAACCGGAAATATAGTGGGCCATGAGACTGTAAAAGATGAAAAATTAGCGGTCAAGTATCACCTTCCATTTGTACTACTAAGGTCTCACTAAAATAATTAGAAAACTGAGAGCACAATAAGAGATACCTTACCTCACAGAACCCAAGACCCACAAGAGCAAATGTGGCAGACTGCTGCTGTATAATCTGCAATACCCATTCTCTTTTTCTAATATAAAAATATAATTCTGGGGGCTTCCCTGGTGGCGCAGTGGTTGAGAGTCCGCCTGCCGATGCAGGGGGCGCGGGTTCGTGCCCCGGTCCGGGAAGATCCCACATGCCGCGGAGCGGCTGGGCCCGTGAGCCATGGCCGCTGAGCCGGCGCGTCCGGAGCCTGTGCTCCGCAATGGGAGAGGCCACAACAGTGAGAGGCCCGCGTACCACAATAAACAAATAAATAAACAAACAAATAAATAAATAAAAATAATTTTTTAGTTGATACATAGCCTGGATGTCTCTATGTCTCAACTGCCCCCAAGGAAATGTGGAAGGAGCTCTATGATTCTGCCCTTTAAAACCAGCAGCAAGCAATGCCAAGAACAAAAGAGGACAATATCTAACCTGTTAACACAGTGTTTCTTTTTTTTTTTTTTTTTTTTTTGGTACGTGGGCCTCTCACTGCCGCGGCCTCTCCCGCTGCAGGGCACAGGCTCCGGACGCGCAGGCTCACCGGCCATGGCTCGCGGGCCCAGCCGCTCCGCGGCACGTGGGATCCTCCCAGACCGGGGCACGAACCCGTGTCCTCTGCTTCGGCAGGCGGACTCCCAACCACTGCGCCACCAGGGAAGCCCCACAGTGTTTCTTTTGTGACCTTTTTAGCCTTAATTATTAATTCCCTTAATTTTCCTTCTCTTTCTTTTTTTTCTTAAATACTCTTTTTGGGGGGTGGGGTGGGGGGGCTAAGCTCAGAATCCTGACTTACTTGCATACACAGAGCCAGATTTTCCAGAATTCAAAGACTAACCAGGCAGGAAAGAGTCTCCTGAGAGACCGGGCACACAGGACAGCCAGTGAGACCATCGCCCAAACGTGTCATTTTCTCACTGGTACTCCTTGCAGGCTGAGTGCTGTAGGGAACTGGATAAGCAGGGGCAGCAGATAAGAGAGGACAGAACGCCTCATGCCACATGCTGTAGTCTCATTTCTAATTGGCCAAAAGCAGCCTTTCTTCTCCCCACTGGGTTAGAGTTCAGGTTTTCCTGGAAGAACATGGTGCAATTTCCTTAGTTGGAGATAAAGGAAATGATCATAACCTAGACTGTGGGCTGCAGTGACCTAATCTGACTTAGATAAAAGGAGGTTAAAGGGTCACTCCCACACCTTAAATGACAGAGGCAGAAAGGAGCAACTCCTGAGTCACAAAAGGCTTACAGATTGGGACCTGCTTCAGGAAAAAAAAATGACCTAAGCCCATCCTTGCTGCTCATTTGGAAGGATTCGGACGTTAAAACCAAAGATTATTTTTTTATACGCAAGAGATTATTTTTATATAATATTTGTAAATCAGAAATTATCATCTGCTGTGACCCAGACGATAACATTATTTGTACTAAAATATTGATAAATATGAAACTTGATCCGAATATTAGAAATAGCTTTTATATATACTTGTAAGTACTACATGTGAGTACCTGCTAGGTATCAGGTATTTATCTCTTACCCCTAGAAGGATATCCCAAGTTAAACATACCTCAGCAGTGTGGTTAAGATTAGATCAATCAGCAAGAATGCAGTTGCTACAGGAAAGATTATTAAATAAATCACCATGCCCAATATATGTTTTAAGTCACTTTGAGGTAAGTCTAGGCTACCCTGAGGGCAATCAAGTTGCACTTTGGGCCATAAAAGAATTATTTCTCATAGTGCAGTACAATTTTTATTGTGACACCAGGATGAGACGGTTGGGCACCCTTAACCCAGCAGCTCAGGGTTTGGGGCTGTATACATGTAGGAGAAACCAGCTTCTACTACTTGTGAGGTAGGAGTGCTATGTTGTCTTATTTAACCCTTTTGTGTACTTTATCTTCATCTATTAAATGGGGGGAAATAACACCCTTCCAGAAGAACTCGGTGGAAGCTTACATGAGTTTAAAAAAAAAAAAAAAAAACACAAAAAAGAGAATTTCCTGGTGATCCAGTGGTTAGGACTCCACGCTTCCACTGCAGGGGGTGTCCACTTCCATCCCCAGTCGGGGAACTAAGATCCTGCATGCCACGCAGCATGACCAAATTAAATAAAGATCATTAAAACACACACACACAAATTCCATTACAGTTCTTGGCATGCGGTAGAAAACTCAAAGAAAATCAGTCCCTTTTCACATCAAGTGGTTAGAAAAGTAAGATGACGTAGGCTTCTATTATACATAGCAGAGATGACTAATGTTTAACTGCTTGCTTCATTGCAATTAGTCTTTGACAGTTGCTCTCAGTTGTCTATCCAACAGCCACCCACTCTCCCCACCCCCGCTTCTTCCTGCCAGCAGGGCCCAGCCTCACTAGAGATATTCACTTTTCCAGACTCCCTGGCTCTCAGGACTTGACTAGTTGGCAAGTGACCAAATCTTGGACCATGGGACCAGAAGGGTGAAATCTATTGGGAGGACTCTGAGATGCTTTCATCTCTAACACAAAGAGATAGTCTGGAGAATATGGGCCTTTTCATCAGCTGGTCATGTGTCTTCACGTAAGACTTGAAATGCAGCAGCCATCTTGCAACCCAGACGGGTCAAGCCTAAGACCCAGCTGGATGGCAGAGGTGGAGGGGAGAGGGAGCCTGTCTCCTTGCAGACACTGTTGAGCTGCTGAGCTTATCTTGGAACCATTCTCCTCTGAACTGTCATTGTGTAAGACATAAGTACCATTGTTTAAGGCACTCTTAGGATTCTGTAATCTGCTGCCTAACTGATACAGGATTCCTCCGGCAACATAAGGAAATGTTTACCTATGTGAATCCAATGGTGAAAGTGGTAATTCTGAATACTAATACTAATATTAAGAAGAAGAAGAAGGGGAAGAATTTTGTGAGATTTAACAATTTTCGAAGGAAATATTTCTATGATAATATTACATTCTTCTTTGATTAAAATATAAATATTATTTAACTCTTTCTTCATGATTCACAGTTTTATTTCAATGTACCTGCCAACAGCAATGCTTCCCTCCATTTCTAACTTGCTTTCATCTAGAAAAATCACTTATAAAACAACTTCGTTACTAAACTTCTCTGACTTCAGTCTTTCTCTCCTTTTAGTCTATCTTGATTACTGATAAAATAATTAAAATTTATTTGTAAAATTAAAGTTTAACTGGACATGGGTCTGAAAGGATCTCCTGTGTATAAACTATATGCTGATTACATGTATTGACTACTACATGACTTCTAATTTGGCTGCTCAAAAAACATTTTTCTTACCTTTTTTTTCCTCTACTGTCTTCTACATAAGAGCAAGTTGAATTCTGGGCAGGTGAGGTAGGACTATGTATATCACCTTTAATTCAGCAAAAGAGCTATCGTAATAATTATTATATTATGATAATATAATATCATAATTATATTATAGTAATTGGTTACTAACTATATACTAACCAAAAGCTTTCCTTCCCTGGCTATCTGAAGGAATGTATTGACCTCCATTCTCAGCCCCCACAACCGCCTTATCAAATAGGAAGCAGTTGAGTCTAGAGATTAGACATGCAGCCTCCAGGGTCAGACCACATGGGTTCAAAGTCTGACTCCAAGCAATAACTACAGAATCACAGCTACCCAGACTGCAAAGTGGGGTTGATAATAGTAACTAAGGAAAGACCTGTTGAGAAGGTGAAGTGACAAAATGCTTGTGAAACCAACAGCCAGATGCTTGGTGTCAGGAAGCACTCAGCAAATGATAATGATCATTATCTCCATTTTACAGGGGAGGAAACTTGAGCCTAGACTAGGCAAGCAGCTAAAGTAAGTGGTGGAGCAAGGACTCAAAATTAGGTGTGTAAGATCCCAGAGTTCATACTTGTAGTCACACAGCGATACTGGCAATTAATATTAAATAGCTGATGGTGAAATCAGGGGAAGGTAAAATTCTTGGGCTTTGGAGAAGAGCGATAAGATTTATTGCAGAAATGAGACTTCAGGTCAGCATTACATCTGTTTCATAGTCTTCTTCCTGCCAAAGAAATAAAAGGGCATCCATTCCCTCCACTTTTTCTTAGGCAGAGTGATTCTATGTCTGTGAACTGACCACCTGGAATATGTAGTTAAGAAATTCAGGGCTTCCCTGGTGGCGCAGTGGTTGAGAGTCCGCCTGCCGACGCAGGGGACACGGGTTCGTGCCCCGGTCCGGGAAGATCCCACATGCCGCGGAGCGGCTGGGCCCGTGAGCCATGGCCGCTGAGCCTGCGCATCTGGAGAAGAGGCCACAACAGTGAGAGGCCCACGTACCGCAAAAAAAAAAACAAAAAAAAAACTAAAAA
>RJWK010035398.1:0-22206 GCA_004363435.1 Platanista minor | reverse complement strand
AAAGAATGCTCAACATCATTAATCATTAGAGAAATGCAAATCAAAACTACAATGAGATATCATCTCACACCAGTCAGAATGGCCATCATCAAAAAATCTAGAAACAATAAATGCTGGAGAGGTTGTGGAGAAAAGGGAACACTCTTGCACTGCTGGTGGGAATGTGAATTGGTACAGCCACTATGGAGAACAGTATGGAAGTTCCTTAAAAAACTACAAATAGAACTACCCTATGACCCAGCAATCCCACTACTGGGCATATACCCTGAGAAAACCATAATTCAAAAAGAGTCATGTACCAAAATGTTCATTGCAGCTCTATTTACAATAGCCAGGACATGGAAGCAACCTAAGTGTCCAACATCGGATGAATCGATAAAGATGTGGCACATATATACAATGGAATATTACTCAGCCATAAAAAGAAACGAAATGGAGTTATTTGTAGTGAGGTGGATGGACCTAGAGTCTGTCATACAGAGTGAAGTAAGTCAGAAAGAGAAAGACGAATACCATATACTAACACATATATATGGAATCTAAGAAAAAAAGAAATGTCGTGAAGAACCTAGGGGCAAGACAGGAATAAAGACACAGACCTACTAGAGAATGGAATTCAGGATATGGGGAGGGGGTAGTGTAAGCTGTGACAAAGTGAGAGAGTGGCACGGACGTATATACCCTACCAAACGTAAAATATAGCTGTGGGAAGCAGCCGCATAGCACCGGGAGATCAGCTCAGTGCTTTGTGACCACCTGGATGAGTGGGATAGGGAGGGTGGGAGGGAGGGAGACAAGAGAGGGAGGAGATATAGGAACATATGTATACGTATAACTGATTCACTTTGTTATAAAGCAGAAACTAACACACCATTGTAAAGCAATTATACTCCAATAAAGATGTAAAAAAAATAAAATTAAATTAAATTAAAAAAAAACCTATGTCTTACTCAGTTGAGGGGTATTGCTACTACTTATACTACCCCTTGGCATCATTAATTACTCCCAGGACTCTAGATAATATTATCTCTGACTGAGTCATCCTTTCTGAGCACTGTGCCCTCATACTCGGTTTCCTATTAAATATCATTACACAGAAAATCCTTCAAAGTCTAAGCATCAAAAATTTCAAAAATTTTAGTTTTTTCAATTATATTTAAAAAACAAAAATCCCTACCTCTTAGACAACCTAGAAAGTTCTGCCAATCTCTCCATTCACATTTTGTATCACTGCACTCCCTATTTCTGTCTATGATAGATACACACTTGATAGGAATAGAGTAGGATAATTAGTTAGTTTAGAAATCCCATTAGGGGAATAAAGACAGAAGGGGAGTTTTAAGGGACTTTGGGAGACTGTTGTAAGCTAACGACCACTCAAGAAAAGAATCCATTAACCTAGCAACAATGTAATCTACCTTGAAGGAAGACCAGGTACATTCAAGTGCCAGGCACACTCAAGCCACAAATCCTGAGAGTTAAAACAAAAGACAATAGATACGGGATCTGAATCTTATTACATGAAGTCGGGGAGTTAATGGTCCTTGAAGAGTTGCATTTCTGCACACATAGCCAAGGTGAAAGGGGAAAGAAACTAAGTGAAAGGGGACATTATTCCAAAATCTGAATTGAATTACCATATTTCAATATATGTTACCACCCTTCTGCTAATATACATATAATTTAAACAGTGCCATGACAGTACAGGTTAGACCCTATAGGGTCAAAGGAGGAATAATGTAAGCCTTGACGTCTGCCCAAGAATGAGAAAGAAGGTGGTCTTCTCCCATCCCCACTTTCTCTTTGATTATAAAAATGTAGCCCTCTTTGTTCTCAGGGCTGCGCTCCCTTGCCTGTCCACTTGTACCTCTCACAAGTGTCCTATGCTAACAAACTCACTCTTTGCCTGCCACTTTGCCTCACTCTGAATTTTTTTTTTTTTGAAAATGCTTTTTTACTTTACCTTCAATTATTTTTCTCATTTATTCTATTTATTTATTTTTGGCTGCACTGGGTCTCCGTTGCTGCGCGTGGGCTTTCTCTAGTTGCAGCGAGTGGGGTCTACTCTTTGTTGCAGTGTGCAGGCTTCTCATCGCGGTGGCTTCTCTTGCTGCAGAGCACGGGCTCTAGGTGCACGGGCTTCAGTAGTTATAGCACACGGGCTCAGTAGTTGTGGCTCGTGTGCTCTAGAGCACAAGCTCAGTAGTTGTGGCGCACGGGCTTAGCTGCTCTGTGGTATGTGGGATCTTCCCAGAACAGGGCTCGAATCTGTGTCCCCTACATTGGCAAGCAGATTCTTAACCACTGTGCCACCGGGGAAGCCCTAAATTCTTTCTTCAATGAGAAAAAAGAACCTGAACTTCAGTAAGTCCTGGCTCCAGGTGAGCGGTTTCAATGAAAAGACAGTGGGTTCTAGTCCCTTTCTAAGTCAGGGACCATGGGGTCAAGTCCCAATTTGAGTTTGGGCTGGGTTCAAGTCCCATGAGAGCAGGAGTGCTGTTTCACACTGACCTTCGCTTTTGTTCCCATAGTCACTTAAGAACCCTCACAAGCACAATTATAATTATCTTGAGAAAACGGTGAGCAAATAATTTATACTTTACATATCCGCAAGACAGATGCTACAGCCTGCCTTGTAATAAGGAATCTCATAGCCATATAGTATATACTTCTAAATTAAAAGGGGTTTATAAACACATAAATACACACAAACAGGATACAAAAAAGCGTCTTTCCCTGATAAAACTTGAATTTTTTTAATATATACACACGTGTGTATGTACATATACATATATATATGATGGGTATTAAAAAAATTCAAGCATAATCAGGGAAAGAAGCTTTCATGTATCTTAAAAATATCAGCTTGTAGTTGAAGTGAACAGAATTTTCACTTTTTGGAAATAAGTATAGCAAATCCTCTTGGAAATTATTAAGATTTATTAAAATTATTCTCTTATAAAACTTTTTCTGCTAATTGGCATTGGATACTTCACAAGCCAGCTGTCACCTAATTACAGGACCTGAAAATATTTTAGGAGGTTTTACTCTGAATTGAAAACTCCACATAAAAATAAATGAAATTGCTAACATTTTTAAAATCATAAAGCCTGCAGTCTCATTTCTTACTTGGTTTCATATATAACAGGGTCTAAAAATAAGAAAATACAGCATGACACACGAGAATGAAAAAAAATTTTCAATTTTGGGAGGGAGAAAAATGACCCTGAAGTTTTGAGTGAATAAACAACATTCTTAATGTTAATTTCCCACATGGTGGTTACTAGTTTCATTTAACCATGTGTAACTGTTGAATCTGGCAAGTGAAACAAAATGCTGTAGACTGCTTGAAAATAAACTACCTGTATTTGTTTATCTTTAAATAAGTTATCTCTGGAATAACAAGAATATTTCATTAAATTCTCAGAGTTTTGCATTTGTTTAATAAAAGTAGATTTAGAGTTTCCTCCATAATAAAAAACAGAAATATTGTAAGTTGGACTAGACTAACTTGCACATTGTATCAAAACTTAGCTGTGTGCAGCCTTTACAAAGGCAAGCCACCTTATGTAAAAAAAAAAAAAAAAAAAAAAAAGCTATTACTTACAAAATTTTAAACTTGGAATATTGAAAATTTTAATTGTCATATCGGATATTTCAATATCCATAAAGCAATTACAGACCAAAACAGTTTCTCTTCAGTGTTGGTGCATTAAATGGGACACGACTAATTTCTCATAACAGAATAACTAAACTATGGACTAAAATTGATAAATAACTACCAGTATAGCTTAGATATTGGCTGTACTTTTGTCTTTAAATTTGGCTGAAAATTGGAGGGAATGGAAAGTCGTCCTTTACAAGACCAGGAAGCCAATAATTTAACCATCTCTGCTTTTATGGTTCTTGTATCTACTGGAAACTTTGCAAATCTCTCACTCTAATGCTTCTCCACAGGCCTTCTTCATCCTCAACTGTCATCTTACAGATTCACCTATGTGTTTCTCTTACTCTCTCAAAATCACCCATATTGTTTTCTGTTATATTCCAAATTCTTTTATTTTGTTAAACAGAACATTTTAACCATCTCTTTATTACCCTGCTCCCTTAGAAGTTGTGCCCTATGAGCCTTAGATTTTATAGTCAAAAACAACTACCAAGCTATTTTCAAAAATCAAATGCCATGAATTCTTAAAATAAATTACAGCACTCTCTTAAGACAGATGTGGTTACATTCAAATAAATTATTTAGCAAATCCTCATATTTCTATATTTTTATAATAAACTTTATATTTTAGTATATTTTTAGATTTATAGAATTGACCAGATAGAAAATAAAATTCTACATATCCACCTCCCACTTCTGCACAGTTTCCTTTATTAACATCTTGCATTAGTGTGGTATACTTTTTCCAAATAAAGAATCAATGTTGATACATTATTATTAAATATAATCCATAATTTACATTAGGGCTCACTCTTTGTGTTGTATAGGTCTATAAATTTTGACCAATACATATTGCCATGCATCCACCATTATAGTTCATACAGGATAGTTTTACCACCCTAAAAATTCCCTGTGTTTCACCTATTCATCCTTTCTGAAGGGGAGCAAAATATACCACCCCAAAATATGGCTTTAGCATATTGATTATTTTGAGCTGGTTATTTTTCAGAAACAGCAGACATAGGAGAAGCTCTGAAAACTGAGTAGAAGTTACCCTTTTGTAAGAGATATTTACATTGTAAGAGAACTCTCCATTTGTAAGAGTTTCTCCCTTTCTGTACCAGGAAGAGAATGATGACTATAAATCTCTAGAAACTCTTATCAATGGAGAAGGCAACAAGTTAAATTTGTATAATAACCTTACTCTTGTTTTCTGTGCTTTTCCTGGTAACCTCCTATAACTGGCCATCCCTCACCCCCAACCTCTTCTTTTGTCTTTAACTGGAAATGGTATTTAAGGTGGTGGCTGGGCCATTTAGGGGAGTTCGTTTTCCTGGGTAAATCCCATGTATACAGGAGGTATACATGTTATTAAACTTGTTTATTTTTCTCCTATTAATCTGTCTTTTATCACAGAGAGTATCTCATCCAAGAACCTAAAAGGTGGAGGGCAAATTATTTTTCCTCCCCTACACTTCCCTCCTTTCCAGAGAACATCTGGCAATTACTACTCATCTTTTTATTGTCTCTGTAGTTTTGCCTTTTCCATGTTATATAATTAAACCCATTCATTACCCATACTCATTCTCTTTCACTCCAGAATATGCATTTATATGCATTTAATGTTCCTCAGGTCTTATCATGACTTGATAGCTCATTCGTTTTTATTCCTGAATGATATTTCACTATGAATGTACACACTTTATCCTTTTACCTACTGAAAGACACCTTGGTTGTTTCCAGTTTTGAGTAATTATGAATAAAACTGTGATAAACATCATGTGCAGATTACTGTTTGGACATACGTTTTCATCTCATTTGGTAAGTATCTAAGCGGCCTGTTACTGTGGTAGCAAAGTTCGGTGTGTGGGGGAGGAGAGCAATTTCCATAATCCTATGATTGAGTCTCAGTCTCACAGGGGAACTGTGGCCCTGGCTCATGACTTTTCAAGAGCTTCTCAACACTTCTGGTCCCTTAGTTGAGGAGGAAGTCCAGAGAGGGCTGGAGTTGGGTAATTTCCTTTCCCCCAAGTCAGATAAAGCTTTAGTGAAGTCTTTTCCTTTAATTGATGGGCATTTATTGTGGAGGTCATTGGAGGCTTTTTTGAAAATACATTTTTCTCTTGGTGTTTGTCAAAATGGTGACTTTTCCCTTCCTCTTGCCAAGCGCAGGGGGATTTTTCTCTCATCTTCACTATGAGAACCTGGTGGGGCTCCTAGAGGTAAAACCCACAAAACTGTGTGTGTTGGGGGGTGCTTAGACTGGATCCCCAGGAGTTTTTAACCCTCAAGCTGATCCACACTCAGCTTCCAGCAATTTACTAAAGTTACTCTGTAACTATTCTGGCTCCAGCCACTTGTGCTTCAGGTAAACTGATCTATATTCTCTGTATTCACATTTCTTGCCAGTTTTGGGGGTGGTGGTTTATACTGTGACCTCAGTTCTCTGAAAGATCTAAGAAATTTTGACTTTCAGTTCCTTCAGCTTTTTTCCTGCTGTGAGGTTGAAAGCGATGACTTACAAGTTCTTCACATGTTGGAGTGGAAATCAGAAATCCTTCAAACGCAGTTTTAACAACAGTTCCCTACCGCCTCTGCACCACCACCCCCGCTCTCTCTCTCTCTGCTCAGAGGAAAGAAAAAAAAAAAAGCATGGGAGAAGGAAGAGGCAGATCAATACTGTCTGCAAAATTCATGTTTGGAATACAGGTCTAGTATACTATTAGCAGTTTAGGTGTTTATTTTTTTTTTTTAAAACTAGTAACCAATATGGACTTCATGTTCCCCTCAGCTTGACTAAGCTTTTGACAAGCTTCTTCCTGACTCTAGATCCCTGACCTCCCATTTCTTAGAGCTTTTACTTTAGAAAACAGATCATTGTAAATTCTTCCTCTATCCTGTGAATCTTTTTATAAACAACAACTCAGGAATGTCTTTCTTAAGGACCCCGGAATATTCCCTTGAAATGTAATCTTCAAGGGAGAGAGCACCCCATCTCCCAGTTTTTGTGGGAGGGTAGGAGCCTAACTTCACTAGTGCTTTGCTCCAAGCTGCAAAACTACCTCTTGCCACAAAAATAAATTTGACTTTTCCTTTGGGTAAAGCCAGTTAGCAAACACAAACAACCTGTGTTGTTCTTCTCACTCCTTGGCTTAAAACTCTTCCTATCTTTTGTTTCAGCCAAGTCAAGATCAGACTGAGTTCTGATCTCTTTGCTATTGGCAATCACATGCTCACATGTATGTGTGTGTGCATGTATGAGAGGCAGAGGGAGAAGATGGTGACTCACTCGCAATAAAACTTGAGAATGTAATATAATTCCCATGATCCTCTTTTTATATAAAAGGGAGACAGTAGGACTGTAAGTAGATTACGTAGTATATATAAAAGACCAGTGGAATTCTACATATCTCTACAGAATCAAGTTTTCCAGGAGTTATTCAACATCTAAAAATCTAAGTGAATATTAAACTACCATGAATAAATTACATAATTACCCCCAATTGTTTTATCATCTAATGTAAAAGGTCAATTTGTTAAATTTGAGACTGCCTCAATTTCCTTATAATTAACAGACTGAAATATAAGAAATTGGTTTTTATGCAGGAAATAAAAAGGTTCAATATTGGAAATTTCATTTGGATCGACCTAATATGATTAAAATAATGGACTTTCTTGAAGAGTTATTTTGACAACCTCTTCATGATGGAGCACTGTAAAATGTAACAATAATTATTGTAAATAATAATTATGTATTATTAATTGGGCCCCGATTTCATTAGTGTCACAACTTTGTAAAAGAAATCACTTTAAAAATAATTCCTACTTATGGCCCAGCAATTCCATTCCTGGGTATATATCCAAGAAAAATGAAAACACTAATTCAAAAAGCACACCCCAATGTTCATAGCTGCATTATTTACAATAGCTACGATGGAAGCAAGTGTCCATCAACAGGTGAATGGATAAAGATGTGGAATATATACAGAACAGAATGCTACTCAACCATAAAAAATAATGAAATTTTGCCATTTGCAACAACATGAATGGACTTGGAGGGTGTTATGCTAAGTGAAGTAAGTCAAAGAAAGACAAATACTACATGATATCACTTATATGCGGGATCTAAACAATAAAACTAGTGAATATAACAAAAAGGAAACAAACCCACAGATATAGACAACAAACTGGTGGTTACCAGTGGGGAGAGGGAAAGGGGAGGGGCAAGATGGGGTAGGGGATTAAGAGGTACAAACTATTATGTGTAAAGTAAATAAACTACAAGGATATATTGTACAACCTAGGGAATACAGTCAATATTTTGTAACAACTATAAATGGAGTATAACCTTTAAAAATTGTGAATAACTACTCAATATGTTGTACACCTATAATTTATATAATACTGTACATCATCTTAAATTTTTTTAAAATAGTACTAAAAAATACAATTCCTACTTTTACCCCTCCCCAAATCTATCCTCATATGTGAAGAGAGGAGCTTGTCTCCCAATTAGCATCTACTATTCCAGAAACAAAAAGATGTATGTTCAGCTGAATACTGCATATAAATATGCATTTTAAGCATTTGTCTCTTACCTACTTTTGCAGTTGTAAATTATGATCTTTTTAAATTAGAGTACACAACAGATGGTATAGAGTTAGTTTAAAGTGATGTTTCCTTTAATATAAACTACTGTGCCAAGTGATCTCACATTACAACAGTTTATTCATTCACTACACCAATTTATATATTGCATTAAAATATACTGGTTTAAATGGGCATTTCAGCCACATCTGTCATATCGTGAGTCTGGCTTTAAATACAACATCACTGTAGTGTACTCACCCTATCTAAAGGAAAGAAAAAAATGACAGATGCAGAGAACCTAGTAAGAAATCACACTCTGTGAAATGACAAGATTCAGTATGATAAGACATTCAATATCTATCCCCACTTTCCTTTATAGGAAAAGAAATCTTACAAATCCATGATTATAATAATAATATGATTTTAACTAAAATGAGTTTCACAGAAAGCAAACTAATAGCCTGCTGAAGTACTTTAGCTTCTTCCTGTGTATGTCATTATATTTGTAAATAATAAAAAAGACATATCATACATATAGTAGGGGATGATTATTCAATGGGGTTTTGATCATGGATGCCAATATATTTAAAACAGGTCATGTAGTACTTACACATACATATATATATACGTGTATAATATATATACATGTGTACTATCTTGTTTGTGCAAGAGTGTTTGGACATTTTCTGATTATATTATTACACTTTAGGATACACTCAATAAAATTCCCCCAACTTAAAAATGTTTTGAGTTCATAAATTATGCATACATACAAGGGACCCAAAATATTTAACAGGATGGTAGTCTTTTTTATGGTCATAAACATAATGAAGTCAATTTTATAGGAAATAAACACTAAAACACATTACAACAGCCAAAGTAATTTGATCTTTCTACACTTTTACAGATCTAGATTTCAATTAGATTAACATACAGAGGCAAAAAAGGTCTGATGTGTGCAACTGGAGAGAGAATTTAAATTCAATTATTTACCTAGTCTTAGTCATTTAAGTATAACCACCCCAGATTATTTTCCAGACCATGAAAATTTTCCCAAGTCAATGGAGGTATGTGAGGAAGTACTGAATGCATCTTACAGAAGTATCACTGCAGATATATTTATTTCCACTGGAAATATCTTTATGAGTCCCTTAGATCACTGGCTGGTATAGCCTTTTCGAGTGAGCTGTATTCAGTGAGGGTACACACAGGAAAAAGAAATATTTAATGGGACCATCAGTTCTTTACCAAGTAGCTCTCTTTGTATTTTTCCATAGTCATATGCTCTCTAGCATCAGATGTCCCCCTTTAGGTGATTTGTGAGGAGCTGATGTGTAGATCATTCATTGACCCTGCAGAACCCTCCGAACTGTTTAGCTTTCAGATTCTGTGATGCACTTCTTAGCTAAACTCTTTAAACCTCCTCAGCTCTTGCCTACCCCTACCCAGTGACACACTCTGTAAATTTACTGCTGCAGTTACTCTGTTCCAACAGACCATGTTGGTTGGGTCCCCATCAAGATGGAGAACGTCCAGCTCCTATTCTGGATGTACACATTGCCCACTAGGAACTCTGGATTTCTTGGCATGAAAATTACAGGTGGTACAAACTTCTCTAATTCCTTTATTTCTTCATTCCAGCTTTGACAGGAAGTTCCAGCTGGCCACTACCCTCAAAATTCTCCAGTCTATTTTTTTAAATACATGACATCCAATTTCAGAAAACAGATGGTGACCATTCCAAAGAACTCTCTCACTACTTCTCTGAAGTGGTTATACAATTTTCTATTGCTCACTCAGCAAATATCTAGCCAGGAAGAGAGACATTAGTTTTCTCTTTGTGAAAATACCTCCTTCTCTCAAGCAACTTTGTTTAAAGTGGGACAGAAACAACTCTGGAGAGAACAAACTGTCTCCAGAGATTATAGTCATAATCCTCTAGGCTAACACACCACAGATTCTATACTCATCCTTTTCTATTTTCTTATGTAGGCTGGAAGTGGGTAATCAGGAAGTTATTATCAGGACCTTTTTTATTTCTTTACATTTTGTACATCTTTCATGAACTAGTCTAGCACTTCTCTTTAGAAAATGGAATACTTATCACACATTATTCCAACATAATGAAGACAAAATTTAAAACCACTATCCTGGGACTTCCCTGGTGGCACAGTGGTTAAAAATCCACCACCTATGCAGGGGACATGGGTTCGAGCCCTGGTCTGGGAAGATCCCACATGCCACAGAGCAGTTAAGTCCGTGTGCCACAACTATTGAGCCTGCGCTCTAGAGCCCAAAGGCTGCAACTACTGAGCCTGCGCTCTAGAGCCCACGAGCCACAACTACGGAAGCTAGTGTGCCTAGAGCCCATGCTCCGCAACAAGAGAAGCCACCACAATGAGAAGCCCACACACTGCAACGAAGACCCAACACAGCCACAAATAAATTAATTAATTAAATTTGAAAAATAAATAAAGGGCTTCCCTGGTGGCGCAGTGGTTGAGAGTCCACCTGCCAATGCAGAGGACACGGGTTCGTGCCCCGGTCCGGGAAGATCCCACATGCCGCAGAGCGGCGGGGCCCGTGAGCCATGGCCACTGAACCTGTGCGTCTGGAGCCTGTGCTCCGCAACGGGAGAGGCCACAGCAGTGAGAGGACTGCATACCACAAAAAAAATAATAATAAATAAATAAATAAATAAAATAAAACCACTATCCTGTTGCACAGGTTTCTGCTGTGAATATTTTGGATACTTAAGGTATACCACATTTTGAGCATATTGTTAGGTTGATTTTTAACATAACCAAATGTGTTAAATTATGTTTTTGAAACTTAAGACAGTAATATTTTATGTTAATCATTCCAAATCTAAAAGATTAAACTTTTATCTTTTTTTCATAATTATTACTTTTTAATCTTTTAAATGCTGATATACTTGATACTTCCAAGACTCTGCCAGGTGAAATCGATTAAGTGGATCATGTTTTAAAATCTGAATAGAATTTATGGTAAATGTACAGTAGTTCATAACTATTAGGCCACAATGCATATCCGTACACATAAGCATTTAAATTTACCTTCCTGTCATTTTTACATCTAATCAAGTAAAAATTACGTCATTAGAACTTTATGTCGTGTAATTTTTTTCCACAAATGAGTTATTTTTAAAGAGATTATAGATTAGAATACTTTGATTTTTTCTTAAAGCATCTGAAAGAGGCTTAAATTATTGTATGCCTTAGTCCATTCAGGCTGCTGTAATAAAAAACCATAGGATGGGTGGCTTACATACAACAAACACTACCTAAACTTACACCTAAACCAGCTAGAGAAAGAAGAACAAACAAAACCCTAAGTTAGTAAAAGGAAAGAAATCATAAAGATGAGGGCAGAAATAAATAAGAGGAGAAGAAAACAACAGAAAAGATCAATGAAACTAAAAGCTGATTCTTTGAAAAGATATTGATAAACCTTTAGCCAGACTCATCAAGAAAAAAAAAAGGAGGGCTCAAATTAATAAAATTAGAAATGAAAAAGGAGAAGTTACAAGTGACAACACAGAAATACAAAGGATCATAAGAGACTACTATCAGAAACTCTATGCCAATAAAATGGACAACCTAGAAGAAACAGACAAATTTCTAGAAAGGTATAACCTTCCAAGACTGAACCAGGAAGAAATAGAAAATATGAACAGACCAATCACAAGTACTGACATTGAAACTGTGATTTTAAAACTTCCAACAAACAAAAGTCCAGGACCAGATGGCTTCACAGGCAAATTCAATCATTTAGAGAAGAGTTAACACCTACCATTCTGAAACTCTTCCAAAAAACTGCAGAGGAAGGAACACTCCTGAACTCATCTATGAAGCCAGCATCATCCTGATACTTAAACCAGACAAAGATACCACAACAAAAGAAAATTACAGACCAATATCACTAATGAACATAGATGCAAAAATCCTTAACAAAACTGAATCCAACAATACATTAAAAAGATCATACATCGTGACCAAGTGGGATTTATCCCAGGGATGCAAGGATTTTTCAATATCCACAAATCAATCAGTTTGATACACCACATCAACAAACTGAAGAATAAAAACCATATGATCATCTCAATAGATGCAGAAAAAAGCTTTCAAAAAAATTCAACACCCATTTATGATAAAAACTCTCCAGAAAGTGAGCATAGAGGAAACCTACCTCAACATAATAAAGGTCATATTTGACAAATCCACAGCTAACATCACACTCAATGATGAAAAGCTGAAAGCATTTCCCCTAAGATCAGGAAATCGGACAAGAATGTCCACTGTTGCCACTTTTACTCAACATACTTTTGGAAATCCTAGCCACAGTGATCAGAGAAGAAAAAAATAAATAAATGTAATCCAACCTGGAAAAGAAGTAAAAATGTCATTGTTCGCAAATGACTTGATACTATACATAGAAAATCCTAGAGATGCTACCAGAAAACTGCTAGAGCTCATCAATGAATCTGGTAAAGCTGCAGAATACAAAATTAATACACAGAAATCTCTTGCATTCCTATATACTTACAACAAGAGATCAAAAAGAGAAATTAAGGAAAAAATCCCATTTACCACTGCATCAAAAGGAATAAAAAACCTAGGAATAAACTTACCTAATGAGACAAAAGACCTGTACTCTGAAAACTATGACACTGATGAAAGAAATCAAAGGTGACACAAACAGATGGAAAGATATACCATGTTCTTGGATTGGAAAAATATTGTCAAAATGACTATATTGCGCTTCCCTGGTGGCACAGTGGTTGAGAGTCCGCCTGCCGATGCAGGGGACACGGGTTTGTGCCCCGGTCCAGGGGGTTCCCACATGCTGCAGAGCGGCTGGGCTTGTGAGCCATAGCCGCTGAGCCTGCGCTCCGCAATGGTAGAGTTCACAACAGTGAGAGGCCCGCGTACCACACACACACAAAAAAAATGACTATATTACCCAAAGTAATCTACAGATTCAATTCAATTTCTATCAAATTACCAATGGCATTTTTCCCAGAACTAGAAGAAAAAATTTTTAAATTTGTATGGAAACACAAAAGATGTCAAATAGCAAAGCAATATTGAGAAAGAAGGAATTTCCCTGGCAGTCCAGTGGTTAAGACTCCATGCTTCCAATACAGGGGGCAAGGGTTCAATCCCTGGTCAGGGAACTAAGATCCCACATGCCACGTGGCACTGCCAAAAAATAAAAATAAAATACAATAAAACAAGAAATCAAGTGTCTCAAAAATGAGGAAATCTGTTTCTGTACATCATTACTGGAACTCATTAAAGGAGGAAAACCATCTTAAAAAATATATTTGTTGAGAAAGAAAAATGGAGCTGGAGGAGTCAGGCTCCCTGACTTCAGACTGTACTACAAAGCTATGGTCATCAAAACAGTATGATAATGGCACAAAAATAGAAATATAGATCAATGGAACAGGATAGAAAGCCCAGAAATAAACCTATGCACCTATGGTCAATCTACAACAAAAAAGGCAAAATATACAATGGAGAAAAGACAGTCTCTTCAATAAATGGTGCTGGGAAAACTGGACATCTACACGTAAAAGAATGAAGTTAGAACACTCCTTAATACCATACACAAAAATAAACTCAAAATGGATTAAACACCTAAACGTAAGACCAGATACTATAAAACTCTTAAGGGAAAACATAGGCAGAACACTCTCTGACATAAATTGCAGTAATATCTTTTTTGATCCACCTCCTAGAGTAATGAAAATAAAAACAAAAATAAACAAATGGGACCTAATGAAACTTAACAGCTTTTGCACAGCAAAGGAAACCATAAACAAAAGACAACTCTCAGAATAGAAGAAAATATTTGCAAACAAAGCGACCAACAAGGGATTAATCTCCAAAATATACAAACAGCTCATGCAGCTCTGTATCAAAAAAAAAAAACCCAATCAAAAAATGGGCAGAAGATCTAAACAGACATTTCTCCAAAGAAGGCATACAGATGGCCGAAGAGCATCTTTGGTGGTCAACATCGCTAATTACTAAAGAAATGCAAATCAAAACAACAATGAGGTATCACCTCACACCAGTAAGAATGGCCATCATCAAAAAGTCTACAAATTATAAATGCTGGAGAGGGTGTGGAGAAAAGGGAACCCTCCTACACTGTTGGTGGGGATATAAATTGGTACGGCCACTATGGAGAACAGTATGGACGTTCCTTAAAAAGCTAAAAATAAAGCTACCATATGATCCAGCAATCCCGCTCCTGGGCATATATCTAGAGAAAATGATAATTCAAAAAAATACACGCACCCCTGCATTCACTGCAGCATTATTTACAATAGCCAGGACATGGAAGCAACCTAAAGGTCCACTGACAGATGAATGGATAAAGATGTAGTACATATATACAATGGACTATTACTCAGCCATAAAAAAGAATCAAATAATGCCATTTGCAGCAAAATGGATGGACCTAGAGATTATCATACTGAGTAAGTCAGACAAAGACAAATATCATATGATATCACTTACATGTGGAATCTAATAAAAATGATACAAATGAACTTATTTACAAAACAGAAACAGACTCACAGACTTGGAAAACAAACTTATGGGTACCAAAGGGGAAAGGTGGTAAGGAAGGATAAATTAGGAGGTTGGGATTAAAATATACACACTACTATATATAAAACCGATAATAGATAAGGACCTATGGTATAGCACAGGGAACTCTACTCAATATTCTGTAATAACCTATATGGGAAAAAATCTGAAAAAGAATGAATATATGTATACGTGCAACTGAATCACTCTCCTGTATACCTGAAACAAACACAACATTGTGAATCAACTATACTCCAATATAAAATAAAAATTAAATTAAATATTAAAAAATAAAAATAACAATAAGCACTTATTTCTGATAGTTCTGGAGGGTGGGAAGTCCAAGATCAATGGACCAATAGATTCATTGTCTGGTGAAAGCCTGCTTCCTGGTTCTCACCTGGTGGAAGGGGTTAGGGATCTCTCTGGAGCCTCTTTTACAAAAACACAAAATTCACCCATGAGGACTCCACCCTCAAGACCTAATAACCTACTAGAGACACCACCTTCTAATCCTATTACCTTGATGGTTAGGATTTCAACGTATGATTTTGTGGGGACAAAAACAATTCAGTCTAAAGCAGTATGGTTGTTTTACCTCTCCAGTTTACTCTAGTTTTCTTAGTTTTCTCTAGGAAAGAAAAATATAAAATGAAACATTTGACATACATATATTTGTCAAGGTTTGAATTTGTGTGAGTTAATATATAATATTTATGCAATTTGCATGTGTGGGTGTGTATGTGTGTGAAAATCACTGGCAAAGGGAATATGCTGTGTATGTTGCCTAAAAATTATTGAATATTGTATGTTATTTCACCTCTTGATACTGATGTTCACTCAAGTTTATGACTCCTGTGCACAAAACACAGCTTTGAAAAAGCGTTTTCTTTGTTACAGATCTCTTCAAGATCACACTACATATGATAAAAAGCCCCTTTGCTACCAATGCCATCAAAATTAAATTGAGAAGTCCAAATTTAGAATACTTTGCCTTGGAAAGTAAAAGAAAGACATTAAATACACTTTATTCCTTGTAATCAATATAAGAATAAAAAATGTGGAATAAAACAAATGGCTTTCTGAAACAGATTTACATATGTTATATAATATATAATATATTATGTGATAGAATAGAATAAAAAAGGTTTAATTAAAATGCAAATCATAAAAACAATATCTACAAAACAGTATATTTTGTTAGTATAATATTATTAGTAGAAAAGTATTTATCATACGTTATTAATCAATATTTATTTATTTATTTATTTATTTATTTATTTGGCCATGCCACACGGCATGCGGAATCCTGTTGATAGTTCCCCTACCAGAGATCGATCCCACACCCCCTGCAATGGAAGTGCAGAGTCTTAACCACTGGACCGCCAGGGAAGTCTCAGTCAATATTTCTTTATAACCATTTTTAGGAAAACCATTTCTAATTTATATTTGAAAATAAATACTTTCACAATGCACAGTTTTCCCTCTAATGAAAAACACTAGTGCTTCCATAATTACTTGGAGTGTTGCTGATTTATATCATGGAGTATATAACCACATAAAAGATATCTGCAATGTACTTAATCATGTATTATAAGAGTTAAACCAATTTTAGTTAACAGCTAACAGTTTAGCAAAAGTTGAAAATTTTAATGGTACATTAATTTCAAAACAAACAATAAAAAAGTGATCATGAGAAAACAAAAATCTCTACTAAGAAATAAGTAACATTTCTCAGATTATTTCATTACTGCAGAGTGATTATAAATAATAGTAACTGGACATACAAATATTTATTCTATGACACCATTTTGATTCCTATACTCCAATGATGGTACAGCTTTATCATAATTTCTCATTCTTATTTTCTGTGCCTCTAATGAAAATCACTAAATGTGTCATTCTCAGGCAAAGCTAACAGAATTAAAGACTTGATGAGAATGTTATGCTCCGGAAAGAGAAACTAAACTTGAACAACGCACAGGAGTAGGATAAAATTAGGACTGTGAGTCAGAATGATAAAGACAATCCAGGTTCTTGGAACAAGAAAATGAGAAGGGGTCAGGATGAATACGAATAATGTGTCAGAAATAGGTTAGATATGCAAGAATCAGACGTACACAAAACTAGAGGAAAGAGGAAGCTGAAACACTTTACATTCAACATCAAAGCAAAATTTAGTATGATTCAAGCAAATAATTGATTTAATGCATTGCAATCAATAAAAATTGCATATATATCTAAGAAAATGAGACATCATTATGACATAAACTATAAGAAGTGAAATGATTAAAGATTTAAGTAGCAGTTAAAGCACATGTATAAAAGGTTTTGAGGACCATGCTAAAGAAGGTGAAGTTTTATGGTAAGCACTGGGAAGCTACTTGGAGTCTGAAGAGAGTTAGGAAATTGGAAGGTAATATTGTCCATAATATGGGATCTATTGTTAAAATACTTAGGTTGAATCCCTGTTTTGTCACTTACTAGTTCTGTGATCTTGGACCAGGCAGTTAACTTCTCTGTGCCTCAGATTTCCTTTCTGTAAATAGGGATAATAATTGTAACTACTTCATAATGTTATAAAAATTAAACAAACTAAATAATTTAATATTTGTAAAGCTTTTAAAATAGGACTTCTAGCACAGCAAGTGCTAATTGCATTTAGATAAATAAAACATAAAAGTAAATAAAATGAGCAAAGAAAATTGTATTGGCTCTTAGAAAATGGTGAACAGTTACCAACAAAGTACTAACTGAAATCTTTTATCTAAGAGATGGTGATGGCTGGATTGCTAAAGCTTCTTGTGCAATCCCTCTGGTACCTCCTGAGTCAAATGACCATCCATTAGAGGTTTCTACCATCCAAATTTATTTTAGTAAAAAGAGAGCCTCTCATTCTCAATTTTGGGTTTGGCACAGCTACTCAAACATCAGGTAACCTCTGGTGGATTATAAATCTGTACAGATTTCTGGCAACTTACCTGATAATAGTCAAGATTTCTGATCATTGATGGGAGAGACTCAATGATAATCAACTGTCCTAACATTATACAGAGATGAGTGTAGGTGGAAGAGGATGCCATGCTAGACATTGAAATAAAATTGGCAGACTTCAGTGATAACACACATCTCTCTCCCCCTCCCCCCGCCCCACAAACACACACACACACACATATCACATTGCTGCTCGTTTGTTGACACATGAAAATAAGTCACAAATATCTTTATATTACACACTAAATGTTTCTGTTGTTTTGGCATAAAGACAGACAAACAGACCAATGGAACAGAATAGAGACATACTTGGTCAATTGATTTTCAACAAGGGTGCTGAGATTACACAATAAGAAAAGGATAGTCTCTTCAACAAGTAGCACTGGGAAAATTAGATATCTATAAGCAAAAGAGTGAAACTGGACCCTTATCCTATACCATACACAAAAGCAAACTCAAAAAGGAGTAACGACTTACATTTAAGAACTGAAACCATAAAACTCCTAGAAGAAAACACAGAGGAAAACCTTCTTGAGATTGGTCTTTGACGATGATTTCATGGATATGACACCAAAAGCACAGACAACAAAAGCAGAAATAAACATGTGGGGCTGTATCAAACTAAAAAGCTTCGGTACAGTAAAAGAAATAACAGAATGAAAAGGAATAGGAGAAAATATTTGTAAACCATATATCTGATAAGGGGTTAATTTCCAAAATATCAATATATAAGGAACTGCTACAACTCAGTAGCCAAAAAACAAACAAAAAACCTAAAAGCCCTATTAAAACACGGGCTAACAACTTGGATATATTTCTAAAGAATACATACAAATGGTCAACAGGTATGTGAAAAGATGCTCAACATCTCTAATCATCAGGAAACACAATTCAAAACCATAAAGAGACATCACCTCACACTTCTTAGGATGGTTATTATCAAAAAACAAAAGACACTTGCCGGCAAGGTTGTAGAGAGATTAAAACTCTTGTACACTACTGGTGGGAATGCAAAATGATACAGCTGCTACAGAAAACAGTATGGAGGTTCTTATAATAGAACTACGATATAGTCCAGGAATTCCACTTTTGAGTATTTATTCAAAAGAATTGAAATTAGAATCTCAAAGAGATATTATCACTACTATGTTCAGTGCAAATATTCATAATAGCCATATCAGATATCAAGGGAGATCAGATATTGAGGATGGAGGGTTCTTGCTAAACTGATAGCAAGATTCTTACTAAAACTAGATTTTATAAGGAAGAACACAGATGAGCCTAGAAGAAGGTTCAGGAGTCTCATCAAGAAAAGAATCTTTGCTTGAAATCTGGACTTTAAATAGTTAATGATGTCTGGTATTTGCTGTTTCTACAATTTTGACAATTGGAAGCAAGCAAAAGATAAAGCATCAATGAAGCAGTCTGGCTTTAGGTCCAAGTGAGTAAAAAAGTTGCTGCAAAACAAGATTATGCAATAGATGTAATTACTTATCTAAATAAAAAACTTGAAAAAAACAAAAAGCCTTCCTGTATCCATAATACAGGAAATGTAAATTAAATTCCCTAGGAAGAAAACTCACTACAATGGAAAATCTAGTATGTGTGTTTCTTTCCTCGAGAACAGCTAGAGCAAATTTATTTGGTCTGTGACCTCTTTCATATTACTGAATGATTGGCCTTTTTTTTTTTTTTTTTTAATGAATGTTATTATTTCTCGGCTTCAGGACCGTTTACTGACTTCATAAAGTGAGTTAGAAAGAGGTCCTTTGTTTGTTTTCGGTGGAAATGAAAGTTTGCTTTATTTTGGAGGCTGGCAAACCAGGAGGAGAGTGGGGGGTACTGATGTCCAAAGGCTGACTCACACACACACACACACACACACACACACACACACACACGCCCCACGGATGACCAGTGGCTAACAGTTTTTAAAGGTGGGTTTCAGGGATGTATAAGTGAAGCAGGGGGCTACGTGTAGAAACAGCACAGTCAGCTCTGACAGTCATCCTGAAATTGGTCATGTGGTTGCCTGATAAACATCATCTTGATTGTTTTAAGTACACTCAGTTTTCAGTTCCAGGGTCGGTTTGTTCCCATTTCTTTGAGGCCAGTTCTCAGAATTGTGGCAGCTTATGTCATGGCTACAGTCTGATCATCATGTAGTTAACTTCTTCCACCTGGTGGCAGTTTCAGTATCTTCCTTTTGCTGCGGAACCGGAAGCTGAGCTCGTCGGGAGTGAGGGGAGTGGACGCGGAGGTGACGAGCACATGGCGGCTCCCTGGCTGGCATGGCCGCAGCGGCCTCGTAGTCCGGAAGGGGCTGGGGAACGCACGCTCTTCCATATCCACGTCCCTGCCCAGCTGCAACTTCTAGAAAGAGGTCATTTTTAAGCTTGCTTTGACTCTGTGGAAGATTTCATTTAAAATTGATGATATTATTACTTAAGTATTTCAAATAATTTACCACTGAACATACTTTTCTTTCTAGAAAAGTTTTTATTTACATTTTAAATTTAATAATTAGAGGACCACACAGTTTTTACTCTTTTGCGTTTGTCAAGTTATATTTTACAAGAAATACACTCATTCATCCAGATGTTTAAATTTATTTTCTTAGATTTGTGCAAGTTGTACATAATATATTTTATTATTTTTAATATTAAAAAATCCATAGTGGTAATCACATTTTTTATTCCCAGAATTGGCAATTTGTATTCCTTTCTTTTATTCATAAGACGTCCTAGAGGACTAACAATTTTATTTGATTTTCAAAGAATTTAAGCTTTAGTTTGATCTTCTCTTTGTATATTTATATTTTTATTTCTGATTTTCTCTCAATTATTTCTTTCATTCTACTTGTATTTATGCTTAATTTAATGTCCTTTTCCTAGATTATTAAGAAAAAAGAAAGCTCCCTCACAAGCTTTATTTTTCATACTTCCGTTTTTCAGTTTGGAATACTTGCAAATTTTGTTTTATTTTTCCTTTAACCTATGGATTATTTAGAAGTATACTGCTTGCTTGCTTAATGGATTTTCTATTATTTAATTCTAGCTTAATCCCACTGTTGTCAAAGAATATTTTTTTCTACTTTTAGTCTGGCTTTTGAAATTTGTGGAGCCTTGCTTTTACTGACCAGTATATGATCCATTTTGGTAAGTGTTTCAAACGCATTTGAAAATATCTTTCATTGTAGAGGTGTTAGTTGATGCGCTTTATATACATCATTTTGTTCAAGTTTCTTTTTCATGTTGTTCAATTAGTCTTTCTTTTGGGGTTTTTTTGGGGGTGGGGTGTCTACATGGACTATCAGTTACTAAGTTTCCTTTAAGCTTCCAAATATGAGAGTTCCTTGGCTGTCCAGTGGTTAAGATTCTGCACTTCCACTGCAGGGGGATTGGGTTCCATCCCTGGTTGGGGAACTAATATCCCACATGCTGTGTGGCTGCGTGCCACGGACAAAATTTTTTCTTAAAAACTTCCAAATATGATTCTGAATTTATCTATTTCTCCTTTTATTTCTGTCAGTTTTGCCTTATATATTTTAAACCATGCCAATGCATACAAACTCAGTGTTATTATATATGGAAGTTTAACTTAGTGCTTTAATATTATAAAATGTCCCTCTTTAACTTCAGCAATGATTTTTGCCTGAAACTCTACTTATAGGATGTTGGTATTACTAAATTGGCTTTATTATTTTTATAGGTTTCCTATCCTTTTACGTTTAACATTTCTGTTTTCTAACACTGAAGATAGATCAGGAGGAAATGATGCTCCTGGATGAAATCTGACTTTATCCCTAAATCCTCCACCTCACCCATGTAATATAATATTTATATTATGGTAAACAATACAGAAAAATAACATTTGTTTAATAATATAGTTTTAGAAGACTGAAAATATTATTGGCTTTTTATGTAACATTAAAAATTTACTTTACCCACATCATTGTTTCATAAACTAAACTCTGTTTCATAATATGGTCAAGAGAAATTTAATCACCCTTTCAAATAACACAAAGCTTAAGTAATACACCTTGCCATTTAAAGAATTTAAAACAGGTAAATTATTTTTATTTTTCATTTTATTTTTTTAACATCTTTATTGGAGTATAATTGCTTTACAATGGTGTTAGTTTCTGCTTTATAACAAAGTGAATCAATTGTAAATATACATATGTTCCCACATCTCCTCCCTCTTGAGTCTCCCTCCCTCCCACCCTCCCTATCCCACCCAACCAGGTGATCACAAAGCACTAAGCTGATCTCCCTGTGCTATGTGGCTGCTTCCCACTAGCTATCTATTTTATGTTTGGTAGTGTATATA
>RJWK010035397.1:0-22207 GCA_004363435.1 Platanista minor | reverse complement strand
ATAAAAACCCTGCAGAAAGTAGGCATAGAGGGAACTTTCCTCAACATAATAAAGACCATATGTGACAAACCCTCAGCCAACATCATCCTCAATGGTGAAAAACTGAAAGCATTTCTACTAAGATCAGGAACAAGACAAGGTTGCCCACTCTCACCACTCTTATTCAACATAGTTTTGGAAGTTTTAGCCACAACAATCAGAGAAGAAAAGGAAATAAAAGGAATCCAAATCGGAAAAGAAGAAGTAAAGCTGTCACTGTTTGCCAATGGCATGATACTATAGATGGAAAATCCTAAAGATGCTACCAGAAAACTACTAGAGCTAATCAATGAATTTGGTAAAGTAGCAGGATACAAAATTAATGCACAGAAATCTCGGGCATTCCTGTACACTAATGATGAAAAATCTGAAAGTGAAATCAAGAAAACACTCCCATTTACCACTGCAACAAAAAGAATAAAATATCTAGGAATAAACCTACCTAAAGAGACAAAAGACCTGTATGCAGAAAATTATAAGACACTGATGAAAGAAATTAAAGATGATACAAATAGATGAAGAGATATACCATGTTCTTGGATTGAAAGAAACAACATTGTGAAAATGACTCTACTACCCAAAGCAATCTACAGATTCAAAGCAGTCCCTATCAAACTACCACTGGCATTTTTCACAGAATTAGAACAAAAAATTTCACAATTTGTAAGGAAACACAAAAGACCCCAAATAGCCAAAGGAATCTTGAGGACGAAAAATGGATCTGGAGGAATCAGGCTCCCTGACTTCAGACTGTACTACAAAACTACAGTCATCAAGACAGTATGGTACTGGCACAAAAACAGAAATATAGATCAATGGAACCAGAAAGAAAGCCCAGAGATAAACCCACACACATATGGTCACCTTATCTTTGATAAAGGAGGCAGGAATGTACAGTGGAGAAAGGACAGCCTCTTCAATAAGTAGTGCTGGGAAAACTGGACAGGTACATGTAAAAGTATGAGACTAGAGCACTCCCTAACACCATACACAAAAATAAGCTCAGAATGGATTAAAGACCTAAATGTAATGCCAGAAACTATCAAACTCTTAGAGGAAAACATAGGCAGAACCCTCTATGATATAAATCGCAGCAAGATTCTTTTCGACCCATCTCCTAGAGTGATGGAAATAAAAACAAAAAAAAACAAATGGGACCTAATGAAACTTCAAATCTTTTGCACAGCAAAGGAAACCATAAACAAGACCAAAAGACAACCCTCAGAGTGGGAGAAAATATTTGCAAATGATGCAACTGACCAAGGATTAATCTCCAAAATTTCCAAGCAGCTCAATTACAAAAAAACAAACAACCCAATCCAAAAATGGGTAGAAGACCTAAATAGACATTTTTCCAAAGAAGATACACAGACTGCCAACAAACACATGAAAGAATGCTCAACATCATTAATCATTAGAGGAATGAAAATCAGAACTACAATGAGATATCATCTCTCACCGGTCAGAATGGCCATTATCAAAAAATCTGGGGCTTCCCTGGTGGCGCAGTGGTTGAGAGTCCACCTGCCGATGCAGGGGACACGGGTTTGTGCCCCAGTCCGAGAAGATCCCATATGCCACGGAGCGGCTGGGCCCGTGAGCCATGGCCACTGAGCCTGCACGTCCGGAGCTTGTGCTCTGCAACGGGACAGGCCACAGCAGTGACAGGCCCGCATACCACACACAAAAAAAACCAAAAAAAGAACAAAAAAATCTGGAAACAATAAGTGCTGGAGAGGGTGTGGAGAAAAGGGAACACTCTTGCACTGCTGGTGGGAATGTGAATTGGTACAGCCACTATGGAGAACAGTATGGAGGTTCCTTTAAAAACTATAAATAGAACTACCACATGACCCAGCAATCCCACTACTGTGCCTATACCCTGAGAAAACCATCATTCAGAAAGAGTCATGTACCAAAATGTTCATTGCAGCTCTATTTACAATAGCCAGGAGATGGAAACAACCTAAGTGTCCATCATTGGATGAATGGATAAAGAAGATGTGGCACATATATACAATGGAATATTACTCAGCCATAAAAAGAAACGAAATTGAGTTATTTGTAGTGAGGTGGATGGACCTAGAATCTTTCATACAGAGTGAGGTAAGTCAGAAAGAGAAAGACAAATACTGTATGCTAACACATATATATGGAATCTAAGAAAAAAAGAAATGTCGTGAAGAACCTAGGGGCAAGACAGAAATAAAGACACAGACCTACTAGAGAACGGACTTGAGGATATGGGGAGAGGGAACGGTAAGCTGTGACAAAGTGAGAGAGTGTGGCATGGACATATATACACTACCAAACGTAAAATAGATAGCTAGTGGGAAGAAGCCGCATAGCACAGGGAGATCAGCTCAGTGCTTTGTGACCACCTGAATGGGTCGGATAGAGAGGGTGGGAGGGAGGGAGATGCAAGAGGGAGGAGATATGGGAACATATGTATATATATTACTGATTCACTATGTTATATTGCAGAAACTAACACACCGTTGTAAAGCAATTATACTCCAATAAAGATGGAAAAAAAAAAGCAATATATCATTCAGAAGCTATAAACACTTGCCTCCTGATATCAATGTTAATTTATTTTCTTAATGATACTTAATAGTTCAATATCTCATCCAGCTAAATGAGCTCTATAAACTGTAATGGTTTAAAAAAAGGGATAGGGATTATGCTATTTAAAGAAATGCTTAATATCCAGAGGAAAAGCCACAATCCCAGAAATTCTCTGTAATTTTAATATGTGTATAATATTGTCATACACATTTATAGTAGACAAATTGGTTTCTAGGGGGAAACTGCAATCTTAAGTTTATTTTTAGTCCTGACAGAATGCACCTGCTCTTCAGCAAGGGGAAACAATGCAGTCCTGTGTTAATCCTGAAGGTTTTTCTTTGTTTAAATTATCTTTTCATTACAAATCACAACATTTCAGGATGCTAAGTAGTAAATAGCTTTGCAATAATAAAGTATGTGTAGGGGAAAACTGATTTCAATTGCCTTTGAGATGGGATGTCTGGTTATTAAATTTTAAGCTTTCTAGAAGGCTTACAGTCCGCTTATTAAAATTCTGGTAAAAAGTAAATTAAATAGTTAGAATAGCTTTGTTCTTTCCTGAAACCATTTATTAAGGGACTAACTATCAGTCTAGGAAAAGTTTTAGGAAGCTAAGAGATGGATGGCAGTTCTAATATATAGTGTTGGAAACATAATCATGCCTAAGAGGTGATTTTAAATTTTTACTAAGGCAAAACAGTTTATTTGTATATTTATATGTCTATATCAAGGTCATTAAAACAAGGAGGAAGCCCAAAATAATTACAATAACATGTAAGCTGAAAAGTATTTATAAAACTGCATATGGGGCTTCCCTGGTGGCACAGTGGTTGCGAGTCCTCCTGCCGATGCAGGGGACACGGGTTCGTGCCCCGGTCCGGGAAGATCCCACATGCCGCGGAGCGGCTGGGCCCGTGAGCCATGGCCGCTGATCCTGTGCGTCCAGAGCCTGTGCTCCGCAACGGGAGAGGCCACAACAGTGAGAGGCCCGCGTACTGCAAAAAAAACAAAAAACAAAAAAAACTGCATGTGGAGAGAGGGAATCTGATCTCTATAGTAGCTCATGTGTGGTGTAACTGGCATTGGTATTTTTTTTTCTTCAGAAGAAGAAAACATTTGGTTCTCATGTTAACTATTCATAAAACTTTTAAGATCTAATTTTAACTTTTCTCATAATAAAGTGTCCAGGTTTGAGGCCAAATATTTATAAAATAGATATATGTCTAGTCCCTAAAATTAAAAAAGCAACGTTTAATATTGTTTTATAATTATTTGTGTACAATGATTTATGTATATACATGTTACTGAGCTTATGTACTAGTATGTTCTTTAAATAAAATTAATAATAGAATGAAAAATTAAAGGTTTAAATATATTAAGATTTTAAATATATTCCAATATATGTTACTAAAATTGATTGAGTAGAGAAATAAAACGTTATTAGACCAATAAAAAAAAAAAGGAAGAAAGAAATCCTGCCATTTGTGACAATATGGATAAACCTGGAGGACATTATACCAAGTGAGATAAGTTAGGCCAAGAAAAAAAAACAATTACTGCATGATCTCACTTATATGTGGAAGGTGAAAAAGTTGAACTCATAGAATCAGAGAGTAGAATAGTGGTTGCCAGGGGCTCTGGGATGTGAGGGAATGGGTAGATGTTGGTCAAAGTATATGAAGTTTCAGTTATATAGGATGAATGATTTCTGGAAGTCTAATGTACAGCATGTTGACTATGGTTAATAATGCTAGGAGTATACATCTTAAATCTTCTCACCACACACATAAAAAATACCATGTGAAGTGATAGATGTAGTAATTAAATTGATTGTGGTAATCGTTTCACAATTTTCAAAACATATTATTGTACAGTATAAATATACATGATTTTTATTTGTCAACTATACCTCAATAAATCTTGAGAATAAAGAAAAAAAATTGGATCTTTGTATTTTGAAAGTTTCTCCTAGACTAGTTTTCTAGACAAGCTTGCATCATATAAAATATTCTCATCAGTCCAATACCAGGTATCAATTAAAATAAGTCTTTTAAGCAAATATTTAAACATAGGGAAGTGGAATCTCATATATTTTAAAGTGCAAAGAGAAGGCACTGGTGCCAACTATCTACTAATATTTCTCTTTCACCCATGGTTTCTGAATAATAGATTTTATAGACTAGGTATTCTTTTCTGTAGGATGGATTTGGCTTCTATATGTGCCGAGGAAGTCAGTCTATGGTATGTCATAGATACAATTCCTTTAAAATCCCTCCAAGAAGACATAAAGGAGTAGTGTTTGATCTCAGTTTGGCAAGGTTGGATGTTCAGTACAGCCCATGGCAAGAGTTAAGACCTTTTACAGACGTTCCCCCCGTGTCCCAATTTTGCAAATGCATCAGCACTTCTCTGTCAGAATAAGGATAGTTCTGTAACTGGTCCTTTTTCCCTCAGCTTGTTACATCACTAGAGGCTTTTCTCTAATTGACCGCTTCTTCCCCCTTAAACCCAGTAGTAGGCTTGAGAATTAAAATTACTTTTGGTTTAAACATTTTATCTTACTTACGGAGACAGGTATAATAAATCAAACATTCTTCTAAGTTATGATAATCAGTATAAAATTACCTGGGCTTCATAATGTGTTTTATGCTGAAACTCACTCCCTATCTGAACTGTAAACATGCCAAATTATTTTTGTTTTGCTTTTGAAAACACAGAACTTAAAATATTATATGTATAAAATCATTTTCATAAGATACATATTTTCTTTAACTCTCTGGGCTGCCTGTTGACTTTATCACGAACAAAAGGTTTTAAAAATACCTAAAAAAAATTTGCATTGAGGTATGCAGCCTGGACACTAGAGAGAGGGAAAAGAGTTTCATTCGATGAATATTTATTTAACTTTGATCAGCTTCTTCCTCATTTGAATCTCAAAGCAGTGTGTGAAGTAGGTATAATTATTTCTTTTTGCAGATTAGAAAATTGAAGGACTGTATGACTCATTTGAGTCACTCATTTGAGGTAGTACATCTGTTGAGTGATGGGACAAAATTTCCGTCCAATCCTGTTAAGCTCCAAAGCCACAGTATAACTATGGAATGACATATGAAACAATACAACCTACTGATAATGAATTCTAATTCTGGGCTCAGACTACTTTAATTTATACCCTGGTACTACCACATAATGAAAAGTATCCTGGGAAAGTTACTTAATAATCTTATACATCAGTTTCTATGAAATGTGGGTAATAGCAATGCCTATCTCAAATAGCTGTGAAGACTAAAAGAGATAATACAGGTAGAATGCTTAGCACACAGCCTGCCTCAAATTTATTAATTTAATATACATTCAATTTTCAAGTCCCATTTATTAAAACCACGCAGATTCAACTTATGTGTTTCTACAACTAAAATTCCATTTCTAGTAGATGGCAGAAAGAGGAAACACCAACATTTTGATGATTCAGTATTTTTAGAGGGTTTGTAATATATCTGGAAATTTGAAATCAGATTTGAGATTTCAGGCCATTTCAAGCCAATTATGTTTTCTTAAAAAAAAAAAAAAACTAGGGAAATTAATTTGAAGAAGTCATACTAATAATCTCTATTCAAATCCAACTCCCAAATCTTTCCTCTTCACTTCATCAAGCATTATCAAAGTTTCCTAGTTTTTGTCCTAGAAACCTGAGACTCCATCTTGATTTTTCTTCATTCTGCATCTTCCACAGCCATCAGTGTATTTCACTGATTCTGCCTTCAAAGTACCTCTTAGAGCTATTCCCTTTTTCCCACCTCATTATTGTTCAAGTGGACAATTTAAAAAGCTTTTTAAGCATTCTTCTTACTAAATGCTTACCTGACCCTCTGCATTTCTACAAGACTATCAATTGCAAATATAAATCTGATCATATCACAACGCTTTAAATATTATTCAAGGGGCTTCCCTGGTGGCGCAGTGGTTAAGAATGCGCCTGCCAATGCAGGGAACTCGGGTTTGAGTCCTGGTCCGGGAAGATCCCACATGACGTGGAGCAACTAAGCCCGTGCGCCACAACTACTGAAGCCCGTGTGCCTAGAGCCTGTGCTCCGCAACAAGAGAAGCCACCGCAATGAGAAGCCCGCGCACCTCAACGAAGAGTAGCCCCTGCTCCCCTCAACTAGAGAAAGCCCGCGTGTAGCAGCGAAGACCCACCGCTTCCAAAAATAGAAAGCAATAAAAATTTTAAAAAATATATTATTCAATATATTACCGTTAGGTTGAGCATAAATCCCAAATTTTTTATCATGGTGTATTATTAGATACAAACCTGTGTGCTTTCTAGGAGTCCTTCAATATTGATTCTCTCTCTCTCTCTCTCTCTCTCTGTTCTGCTGTCTTATGTTAATCATTACCCTTCATTTTTCACATCATCCCTTCACTTGTGTGCTTGATGAAGCCGCAAACTCTGGGGTTTCAGAGCATGATGACAAAACCTGAAAGCGGAGGGATGTGAGTGAGATCTTTGGCTAATGGAAAACAAGAAATGGAAGGGATTTGCACAGATTAACTCTCCCCCAGACCTTTTTTCTTTTCACAAAACTATCCAAGCTTAGTTTCCTTCTTAAATCCTCTGGAGGAAGCCTCACTTTCTGAGAAAGCATATTTACTGAGAGTCCAGCTGTGTCTCTTCTCAGCATTTTATAAAAAATGGGCCAACAATCTAAATTATTGCAAGTAATTTCTTTGCATTTTTCTTTTCTGTTTGCTTCTGTTTATTTTTCAGCCTCCCACTGGGAGTGCAACTCACAAGTAAGCGCTCAGAATTTTAATCCTTACTTCAGATTCTATGACTGTGGACAAGAGCTCGGGCATATATTCCATAATGCCTGAAAGATAGATTCCCAGCCTGGACCTTGAAGACTAGGTGCAGGCACTCTGTTTCTCATTGGTATATGAAAATATAACAAGTTTTTTCTTGTCTCAGCCCATAGCAAATGTCAGTCCTTTTCCTAAGATGCTTCTCCTTCACAAACCTTGATTCTTGTCTTTCTTCCTTTTTCAGAAAAGCTTTGGCACACTGTACAAATCAGATCTGGTACACCATTAATCTTTCTAACAGCATTCTGTTATTTATGTATCTTTTCACATTTGAAATTACAAGTTCATTTGCTTTGAAATTATTTTTAATTTTCACCAAACTGTAAGATCCATTAGAGTAGAAACTGTGTTCTTTTCTCTATACAGAGTCTGATCCTGACTGAGGTATTCATTAAGTTTAACTGTTTTCTAATTAAAAGGATAAATTTCTATAATTACTGGCTTGGTCTCTAATCTACCATGTATAGAGAGACAGAATATATCATTCCTTGTACTGAGGCAAATCGCAAATAATGCTGAATAGAGATTTTATAAATCCACTAGTTTCAAAGTATTTTAGAAGATGCAAATGCTATAATGAGTATTGACTTCTTCCATTTGTTTCATGAATAAAAATATTGAATGGGAATAATAATGCTTTAAGATTCATATGCTCAATGGCACATGCTTAATAAAAGTATTTTTTTCTAAAAATCTAAAAACCTTTATCAAATATTTATTGTTATGACAATGTCATTTTATGGATATTCATAATTGGACTTTCCCTTACATCTAATTAAAGCCTACTATTACTGATTACTTAGAATCATTAAACTTTTAGGTAAATAAATAAGCAAGATTTAAGGTCATTCCTTCTCCCTTAACTCACCTCATCTCCTCAATTATACTTTTCCTGTGTCTTACCATTTGCATAACTGAAAAATTAAATGTGATGGATAAGGAAATAAGATGATATATCTAGCTTATCTATACAGTGATAAGTATACTTGGAAAATTTTGTATTGAAGAGATAAAGAAATATTCCTAAAGACTTATTAATTCAAAAAATGCATTATCTACAAGGTAGATAAGTCAGTCTGGCCTCAGATTTAACTGCAAAATGAAATTTGAGCAGAAAATGAATTATTCTCTACTGAATACTGAAGAGAAAATACTATAAAAAAAAAAGAATAAAAACCCATCAGTTGTCATTCAGTTAGGACATTTACAACATGTTAAGCCCTGAAAAAATAACACTAAGACAACCTTGCAGGAAAAAAGCATATGCATGCATATATAAACATATATGTGTGTGTATGTCTATACCAAATAAGTTCTCAAAAAAATGAGAACCGAATAATGGGAAGTCATGGAATTAAAGAACTTATGTTTAGCATGGAAATTACTTAACAATATTTTCCTGTTGCATTTTTCATGGCTACCTTGATAGCCTAAGTGACAAAAACTTAACTGAAGCTAACCGAAGCAAAACAAAAAAATGGCAAAGGGGATTGACAGATGTAACTGAGATGTTCAGAAAAGTCTTGAGGTATAAATGAAATTTAGATATATCTAAATTTCACATAGGTTTCCCTTTCCCACTCTCAGCACACAATTTATATTATTTTCAAGTATACATGAGATACTTAGCAAAACTGATCATGTATTGGACCATAAAAAAGCGTCAGTAAAATTTCACAGGTGAAATCATTAAGAATTTATTACCTCAACACCGTGGAATTAAACCAAAAATCAGTAACAAAAGTTAAGATGTGATTTCAGCAAGGAGGCAGGATAAACAAGTCTTATTCAAGCTGTTCAAAAAACAATACTGATTGGATAAAATGTGGATAGAATATGTAGTACAATAAAGCAAGAAGTTTTGCTAATGAAGATTAAACAAACTTTAAACAAAACTTTTAGAACAAGATTCCTCAGAATATTTAATAAGCAAATATAAATTGTTAATTTTCAAGTGTGAATAATACACAAATTTAATTATTTGGCCCCAGAGCAGAGCACTTCTTCCCGGGAATAATTATTATCACTCTACACATTGGTGTCCAATGGATTACAACCTGGGCCATTTTGTTCTACTAAAGTTATTATTCCCAAATGTTTTCTTTGTATTTTTGCAGTGTTGTCATAGGATCTGCACATGATTGGAAGAGAGAGAATAATAGGGAGGGGGCTTTTCAGGTGTCCCAAACCCCATGATTCTTTTGTGTTTAAGATAGACAATGTGGAAATATATTTTTTAAAGTTTCATGATAAACGTATTGACCATACTTAGTTTGTTGTGGAACCCTAAGCTACGAATAATTTGTTGTGGAACCCTAAGCTACGAAGTAATGTGATTTTAGATATTGATAATTTTTATCATCTACTCGGAGTAAACAGGTTGACTTGCTCCAAAAATATTTTTGCAATTTAGTATATTGGCATGTGTTAAAATATATAGTATCAATATTTACTATATGCGTGAGACACAAAGAAATGAAAAATCAATATGGAATAAACATTTTTAAAACTTACATTTCATCAATGTAAATAAAAGTATAATAAAGAGGAATAATTGATACAATTGAAACACAATTGTGAACTACTTACTGATCTCCTATGATCTCATTCTGAAAGTAACCATATGGAACTGACAAGTCAGCTGACTCTTAACATATTTTGAAATTTCCTGGAAGCTTAGTTAATCAGAGTCATGATTTCCAAATTGCTCCTACAAGCTGACTGCTCAGACTTCATGAGGTTGAAAGGACATTTTGGCAACAGTTTGCTTTCAGGTAAATGAAACTGTATTACTTAAATCTCTGTACGGAACATGAAATGTTAAAATGAATTATGTATTACCCAGTTACTCAAATGTCCTAATTATTTAAACAACATTTTTGGTTAGTTTAACTCTAGATATATGCCACAGTTTTCTTCCAGTGGAAAAATTCGATGGGAATTTACCATAAAATATTGTTTCCTCCACGTTCAGTTCAAATGTCACCTCCTCTATCATTCTACTCTTGTAGACATGGACTTTTCTTCCTGTTGATATGTAGACTACAAAATAACTTGCCAAAAAAAATTCCCTTTCTGTTTAGGTTAACCCTAAACATGTGGTTGAAGTAAAGATGTGTGTGTGTGTGTGTGTGTGTGTGTGTGTGTGTGTGTGTGTGTGGTGTATGGTTTGTCTTTGTGTGTATTCCTGGTAAAGATGTGCCCATCAGTTCCTGTTCTATGAGTTTGGTTTAACCAGAATATGCATGCATATTAAATGTATCTTCCTTGTAATTTTATAAGAGACCTCTTTCTCCTGGTGAATGGTATTTTAATATGCTGCTGTGTTCTTTTTCTAATAATTTCTTTATCATATTTGCATTATTTTTGTGAGTGAGAGTTGACTATAGTCATTTATAAGTATTTTAGAAAGTAAAGCAAGAGACAATTGCATTTTTGCATTATACAAAGTTTATTTTGTAGTGCTTTGACATTCATACAATATTTAGATTATGATTATTAGTCTGTCATTAGGGATTAGATATTTGAAGTGTACACAAACTTGAACAAAAATTTTAAGATGTCTGTTTTTTTTCCAAAAAAATGTTATTTATTTCTGTGTTATGTACTTCTTATCTATTTTATGTAGTTCTTACTGGTTTTATGTAGTGTCATTCTCATATATTTTCTTTGGGTTTCAAGACAATTTTCCAGGACTAATCAATAAAGTAAAGAAGCAAGCTACTGAAATAATACAAAATACAATAACATTTTTTTTCTGATTAAAATAGCACACAAGCACACACACACATTTGGAGGAATATCTTGAAAAATATTTTCCCATCTTTAGCATTATTTTTGGACAGTAAAGATGGTCACTGAGTATGTTTAGTGTTTATCTATTATAAAATTACTCTTTTAGTTTTGAAATGTGAAAATAAGGTATAATAATGACACGAAAAATGACATCATTGTGTGTGTTTATTAAGATTTACATCTTAAATTAGAAGAATTGTGGTACTCTTTGTCCAGAGGTTTTTAATTAGTTCTTGTATTTAAGTGTAAACATATTATCAAAAGACTTTTTGTCATGTGTTGAGCAAATTTTGAATCAAAATGTTTTTATAGAGGGTGATTTAACATGATCAGCATGTCATTGATATCATTAAGGGACTGTTCACTTCCTTTGAGTGAGCATGTTATTTCCCTAGGAGTATTTACTAAATATCACTTGTAAAGAGGTTGGATAGACATAAAGTTACTCAATATGCTCATTCAAACATATTGGATAGCAATTAATTCAATATTTTGTAGCATTTTTTGATACAAGTCCAAATATTACTATTTCAATTTGCAAATATTGATAATAAATGTGCAAAAAAATTTAAATGTGTGTTTAAAACATATTTGACCAGATCTTATCAGAACAAGAAATATATTCAGTGAAAATTTTAATCAGTCTTTTGTATATTATATCATTTTACCAATGATATGCAGTTATATAATTCAACTCTTTACATAAGAATGAACTGCAAATCTCCATGTTATTTGCTGTAGTTACTACATTGAATTTTAATTATTTAATTTCTGTCTTGGAGGAATGTCAGCATAGTAACTTGCAAAAGCATGAATATAGCTGGGTATCATTTTTTTATGTGTAGAATATGGACCCATATGATAGATTTTCAAGGTATTGATGACTACTTATGCAAAACAAATTATAAAACTTAGTCCACATTTGCAAATAGGGACAAATCTTCAGATATAACTGAAAAATGTATGTATTGTCAACATTTAAAATTTTTTTTCAAAAATGAGTGGTAAGCATTTAATTTTTTCTTGTTTATGTACTTCTCATTCCAACAATGAACTCTCAGCTATTGCTGATGGAATGAAGTCCTAAATGAGACTCGATAATAAAAAGTTTTCAAGCTCTTTTTGCTTTGCTTTATTTTCCCTTATTTTTAAAATAGTTATGTCATCTATACATGGAAAGGAAGATGAATAGTAATGATTTTCTTGCTAGATCTTCTAATTTTAATGAAAATAGCCTTGAAATATTCTGAGAAGCATCATTTGGTGTTCAGTTTGCTCAGCATTCTGGAAGCATTATATGGCATGTAACATAGTTTCTTTGTATTTGATACAGAAACTCTACAGAATTTGTCTCTTCTTTCCTAGGCATTCTAAACTATCCTATCCAGAGAGGAGTTTTTTTGTTTTTGTTTTTGTTTTTTCCCATTTAAGAAAACCAAAGTGAGAAAGAAAGTAAATAGTAATTAGTTAAGAGGTTCTGTGGATTCACCTCTTTTTTTGGAAAATAAAAGGAAATAAACCATTGTTTAAATGTCCCTTTCATATTGAAAAAATAATAGTGCAAAATATCTACCTGTTTTTTTAACAGCTGGGCTCACTACAAACTTTGAAAGACTACAGAGGAACAGATTGAGACCTCACGAAGCTGTACGCGTCTTACTCATCCATTACACATGGTCTAGTCGTAAGGGACGCAGACATTTTTAACCTAGGTATTTAAGAGGACTAAATTATATATAAACTTACTCCAGATTAAATTTTGAGGTTAAAATAAAACCAAAGCCCACCTGAGCAAATATCCTGGTTCAGAGGATATAAAGACTTTGATAATTCATTGAATATTTACCCCAGAATTCAAGTGCTACTGGATTTCATTCTGTGAGTTGGTCTCTATGTTTTCATATCGGTTAGTTCTTAGTAGACTGATACATATAATGTTATTGGGGGACACTCTCCACCTTTTGACACCTTTTTGTTGACTTTCTTATTTACTTTAATGTTCTTGTATTTGAACTTCCCAAGGGCATGCTTTGCAACTTTTCTGTATCTCCTTTTCTACATTATTTTTAATGTCTTGTGTATTATGGTTGCCAAAAAATTGTTATTTCCACTTTGGAAAATGTGTTAAAATTTCTAGCTATTAGAAAATTTTATGTTTGTGTGTGTGCACGTGTGTGTGTTTTCCCAATCTCTCCTCAAATCAATCTCTTGTTCCTATTTTTCTCTATATCTAACTTATTCAGATTCTGGCAGGCTATGATGATCTGTTCTATTTCTGGTTTATGGCTGTTTTCAATACAGTAAGCTGGTAGCTTTGGATTTCTTAGAAATTAAATTGAAAACTTTGTTTCCATTGGGTTTCAACTTATTGATAAGCATATCATTAGTTTTGCTGTAAATTGCTGAAAACTTATAATACTTTTTAACAAAACTATTTTCCATTCAGTAATATAGTCTGGAACAGTAAGGGGTGTTGCTGGTATTGAAGGGGTTTAATGGTTGATGATATAAGATGGGACATTAAAAGAAAAATTTTCATTGTGTAACACATTTTATTAGAGTATCAATATTTTTCTTTCATGTGTGCCATATTTCTCCTAGTGGAAGCAGGGAATTCCAATGGAAAGCACATCAGAGAGTGAAGTATATTCTGTATTAGTTCTGTCACTGACGGTTTAAATGTTTAAATGTGCTTGCTATTTTGCTAGTTTAAATCCTATTAAGATGAAATACCGAAAAGCATAGAGAGTTTTGAGATGATTGGGAGGAATAAAGAAAAACATTTTTTTCTTATAATTATCATCTGTGAAAGGCTGCCCATTATGATAATATAAAATTTATTTATGTGATAATTTTATCTTAAAACTATTCATAACAATCATACGAGTCTTAAATGATTTATTTCATAATAAATAATATCTGTTTTCTATGTTATACTTTTATAACGTCCTTAAACTCTTTTCTATCTTTAAAGTATTAACCAATTAGGGACTTCCCTGGCAGTCCAGTGGTTAAGACTTCACCTTCCAATGCAGGTGGTATGGGTTCGATCCCTGGCTGGGGACCTGAGATCCCACCTGCCTCGTGGCCAAAAAACCAAAACATAAAACAGGAGCAATATTGTAACAAATTCAATAAGGACTTTAAAAATGGTCCACATCAAAAAAAAATGTTTTAAAATAAATAAAATGTTAACCAGTTAATGAGATATAAGCCACAAATTTGTAGCATGAAATATTAAATTCACTTTCCTTTTAATTCTATTGGATCATAGCTATCCTTTCAAAGAGTAAGGTTGAGATAAAACTCCAGAATTATTTAAGGACGTGGTCACCCTGCTCTTCTTTACATAAAAAATGCGAGAATGGAGATCGATGATTACAGTGATTGATTTTCATAAACAACTACTTTTTTTATTACAGTAATGAATATGTACCTATTCTTATATTTTTATTAATTTTTTTAAAGGAAGAAGTGTTTTTTTAAACTGTAGAGTAAGAGAATTTTTCTTATATTCTAATGAGTTATGCAATATAATTGTATTTTGAATTATTAACTTTTTCTTATATTAATCAGTGTTTTCCTGTGGTCAGAGCAATACACTTGAAATTTGTATAGTGACTGTACTTAAATACAGAATATTTATATTGTCTGTGTGGAAAGCAGAAGGTATAATTATTATATAACTATACCTCTGGGTGCTTGAAGGCACATGGCTGCATCTGGCACAGATATTCTCTTTAGGGATGATATTAGGTCATGATAACTATTATACCAGCATGGCCTGTTATTATTTAAGCTTATTCTTTTTTTTTTTTTTTTCGGTATGCGGGCCTCTCACAGTTGTGGCCTCTCCCGTTGCAGAGCACAGGCTCCGGACACGCAGGCTCAGCGGCCATGGCTCACGGGCCCAGCCGCTCCGCGGCATGTGGGATCTTCCCGGACTGGGGCACGAACCCGTGTCCCCTGCATCGGCAGGCGGACTCTCAACCACTGCGCCACCAGGGAAGCCCCCTAAGCTTATTCTTAACCTCTAAAATCTACTACTGAAAAGTCTATGCTATCACAAGCTATAATATCACTGATTTAATGACATATTTTTTCTTTTCTTGTTTAATTATATCAAAAGCTATCTACAGTTGTTTTCGGAGAGTTTGTTACTAGAAAGTACACTTGAAAATGAAATGATTAAATCTCCTGCTCTGTAGTGGATTTTTCTGTTAACTCCTTTTAATTCTTCCAGTTTTCATTTATGGTATATTGATGTTAGGTTCTGGTAGCTTACACAGTTAATATTGACATAGCTTCCTATAGAATTGTCTGAATCATTTTTTTTTCTTTTTTTAACATCTTTATTAGAGTATAATTGCTTTACAATGGTGTGTCAGTTTCTGCTTTATAACAAAGTGAATGAGCTATACATATACATATGTCCCCATATCTCCTCCCTCTTGTGTCTCCCTCCCTCCCACCCTCGCTATCCCACCCCTCTAGGTGGTCACAAAGCACTGACCTGATCTCCCTGTGCTATGCGGCTGCTTCCCACTTGCTATCTGTTTTACATTTGGTAGTGTATATATGTGCATGCCACTTTCTCACTTTGTCGCAGCTTACCCTTCCCCCTCCCCGTGTCCTCAAGTCCATTCTCTAGTAGGTCTGCATATTTATTCCCATCTTGCCCCAAGGTTCTTCTTACCATTTTCTTTTTTATTTATTTATTTTTAGATTCCATATATATGTGTTAGCATACAGTATTTGTTTTTCTCTTTCTGACTTACTTCACTCTGTATAACAGTCTCTAGGTCCATCCACCTCACTACAAATAAGTCAGTTTCGTTCCTCTTTATGGCTGAGTAATATTCCATTGTATATATGTGCCACATCTTCTTTATCCATTCATCTGTTGATGGACACTTAGGTTGCTTCCATGTCCTAGCTATGGTAAAAAGAGCTGCTAGGAACATTGTAGTACATGACTCTTTTTGAATTATAGTTTCCTCAGGGTATATGCCCAGTAGTGGGATTGCTGGGTGATACGGTAGTTCTGTTTTTAGTTTTTTAAGGAACCTCCATACTGCTCTCCATAGTGGCTGTATTAATTTACATTCTGACCAACAGTGCAAGAGGCTTCCCTTTTCTCCACACCCTCTCCAGCATTTATTGTTTGTAGATTTTTTGATGATGGCCATTCTGACCGGTGTGAGATGATATCTCATTGTAGTTTTGATTTGCATTTCTCTAAAGATTAATGATGTTGAGCATTCTTTCAGGTATTTGTTGGCAATCTGTATATCTTCTTTGGAGAAATGTGTATTTAGGTCTTCTGCCCATTTTTGGATTGGGTTGTTTGTTTTTTTGATACTGAGCTGCATGAGTTGCTTATATGTTTTAGATATTAATCCTTTGTCACTTGCTTCATTTGCAAATATTTTCTCCGATTCTGAGGGTTGTCCTTTCATCTCGTTTATGGTTTCCTTTGTTGTGCAAAAGCTTTTAAGTTTCATTAGGTCCCATTTGTTTAGTTTTGTTTTTATTTCCATTTCTCTAGGAGATGGGTCAAAAAGGATCTTGCAGTGATGTATGTCATAGAGTGTTCTGCCTATGTTTTCCTCTAAGTGTTTGATGGTGTCTGGTCTTACCTTTAGGTCTTTAATCCATTTTGAGTTTATTTTTGTGTATGGTGTTAGGGAGTGTGCTAATTGCATTCTTTTACATGTAGCTGTCCAATTTTCCCAGCACCACTTACTGAGGAGACTGTCTTTTCTCCACTGTATATTCTTGTCTCCTTTATCAAAGATAACGTGACCATATGTGTGTGGGTTTATCTCTGGGCTTTCTATCCTGTTCCATTGATTTATATTTCTGTTTTTGTGCCAATACCATACTGTCTTGATTACTGTAGCTTTGCAGTATAGTCTGAAGTCCGGGAGGCTGATTCCTCCAGCTCCGTTTTTCTTTCTCAACATTGCTTTGGCAGTTTGGGTCTTTTGTGTTTCCATACACATTGTGAAATTTTTTGTTCTAGTTCTGTGAAAAATGCTAGTGGTAGTTTGATAGGGATTGCATGGACTCTGTAGATTGCTTTGAGTAGTAGAGTCATTTTCACAATGTTGATTCTTCCAATCCAAGAACATGGTATGTCTCTCCATCTATTTGTATCATCAGTGTCTTATAATTCTCTGAATACAGGTCTTTTGTCTCCTTATGTAGGTTTATTCCTAGATATTTTATTCCTTTTCTTGCAATGGTAAATGGGAGTGTTTTCTTAATTTCACTTTCAGATATTTCGTCATTAGTGTATAGGAATGCCAGAGATTTCTGTGCATTAATTTTGTATCCTGCTACTTTACCAAATTCATTGATTAGCTCCAGTAGTTTTCAGGTAGCATCTTTAGCATTCTCTACGTATAGGATCATGTCATCTGTGAACAGTGACTGCTTTACTTCTTCTTTTCCGATTTGCATTCCTTTTATTTCTTTTTCTTCCCTGATTGCTGTGGCTAAAACTTCCAAAACTGTGTTGAATAATAGTGGTGAGAGTGGGCAACCTTGTCTTGTTCCTGATCTTAGTGGAAATGGTTTCAGTTTGTCACCATTGAGAACGATGTTGGCTGTGGGTTTGTCATATATGGCCTTTATTATGTTGAGGTAAGTTCCCTCTATGCCTACTTTCTGGAGGGTTTTTATCATAAATGAGTGTTGAATTTTGTCAAAAGTTTTCTCTGCATCTATTGAGAGGATCATATGTTTTTTCTCCTTCAGTTTGTTAATGTGGTGTATCACGTTGATTGATTTGTGTATATTGAAGAATCCTTGCTTTCCTGGGATAAACCCCAGTTGATCATAGTGTATGATCCTGTTAATGTGCTGTTGGATTCTGTTTGCTAGTATTTTGTTGAGGATTTGTGCATCTATGTTCATCAGTGATATTGGCCTGTAGTTTTCTTTCTTTGTGACATCTTTGTCTGGTTTTGGCATCAGAGTGATGGTGGCCTCGTAGAATAAGTTTGGGAGTGTTCCTCCCTCTGCTATATTTTGGAAGAGTTTGAGAAGGATAGGGGTTAGCTCTTCTCTAAATGTTTGATAGAATTCACCTGTGAAGCCATTGGTCCTGGGCTTTTGTTTGTTGAAAGATTTTTAATCACAGTTTCAATTTCAGTGCTTGTTCATATTTTCTATTTCTTCCTGATTCAGTCTTGGCAGGTTGTGCATTTCTAAGAATTTGTCCATTTTTTCCAGGTTGTCCACTTTATTGGCATAGAGTTGCTTGTAGTAATCTCTCATGATCTTTTGTATTTCTGCACTGTCAGTTGTTACTTCTCCTTTTTCATTTCTAATTATATTGATTTGAATCTTCTCCCTTTTTTTCTTGATGAGTCTGGCTAATGGTTTATCAATTTCATCTATCTTCTCAAAGAACCAGCTTTTAGTTGGTTGCTCTTTGCTATCGTTTCCTTCATTTCTTTTTCATTTATTTCTGATCTGATCTTTATGATTTCTTTCCTTCTGCTAAATTTAGTGTTTTTTTGTCCTTCTTTCTCTAATTGCTGTAAGTGCAAGGTTAGGTTGTTTATTCAAGATGTTTCCTGATCCTTAGGGTAGGATTGTATTGCTATAAACTTCCCTCTTAGAACTGCTTTTGCTGCATCCCATAGGTTTTGGATCATCGTGTCTCCATTGTCATTTGTTTCTAGGTATTTTTTGATTTCTTCCGTGATCACTTCGTTACTGAGTAGTGTATTGTTTAGCCTCCATGTGTTTGTATTTTTTACAGAACTTTTCCTGTAATTGATATCTAGTCTCATAGCGCTGTGGTCAGAAAAGATACTTGATACGATTTCAATTTTCTTAAATTTACCAAGGCTTGATTTGTGACCCAAGATATGATCTATCCTGGAGAAAGTTCCATGAGCACTTGAGAAAAATGTGTATTCTGTTGTGTTTGGATAGAATGTCCTATAAATGTCAATTAAGTCCATCTTGTTTAATGTATCATTTAAAGCTTGTGTTTCCCTATTTATTTTCATTCTGGATGATCTGTCCATTGTTGAAAGTGGGGTGTTAAAGTCCCCTACTCTGAATGTGTTACTGTTGATTTCCCCTTTTATGGCTGTTAGTATTTGCCTTATGTATTGAGGTGCTTCTGTGTTGGGGGCATAAATATTTACCTTCTTCTTCTTGGATCGATCCCTTGATCATTATGTAGTGTCCTTCTTTGTCTCTTCTAATCGTCTTTATTTTAAAGTCTATTTTGTCTTAGATGAGAATTGCTACTCCAGCTTTCTTTTGGTTTCCATTTGCATGGAATATCTTTTTCCATCCCCTTACTTTCAGTCTGTATGTGTCTCTAGGTCTGAAGTGGGTCTCTTGTAGACAGCATATATATGGGTCTTGTTTCTGTATCCATTCAGCCAGTCTATGTCTTTTGGTTGGAGCATTTAATCCATTTACATTTAAGGTGATTATTGATATGTATGTTCCTATTCCCATTTTCTTAATTGTTTTGTGTTTGTTATTGTAGGTCTTTTCCTTCTCTTGTGTTTCTTGCCTAGAGAAGTTCCTTTAGCACTTGTTGTAAAGCTGGTTTGATGGTGCTGAACTCTCTCAGCTTTTGCTTGTCTGTAAAGATTTTAATTTCTCCATCAAATCTGAATGAGAGCCTTGCTGGGTAGAGTAATCTTGGTTGCAGGTTTTTCTCCTTCATCACTTTAAATATGTCCTGCCAGTCCCTTCTGGCTTGAAGAGTTCCTGCTGAAAGATCAGTTGTTAACCTTATGGGGATTCCCTTGTGTGTTATTTGTTGTTTTTCCCTTGCTGCTTTTAATATGTTTTCTTTGTATTTAATTTTTGATAGTTTGATTAGTATGTGTCTTGGCGTGTTTCTCCTTGCATTTATCCTGTATGGGACTCTCTGTGCTTCATGGACTTGATTAACTATTTCTTTTCCCATATTAGGGAAGTTTTCAACTATAATCTCTTCAAATATTTTCTCAGTCCCTTTCTTTTTCTCTTCTTCTTCTGGAACCCCTATAATTCGAATGTTGGTGCATTTAATGTTGTCCCAGAAGTCTCTGAGACTGTCCTCCGTTCTTTTCATTCTTTTTTCTTTATTCTGCTCTGCAGTGGTTGTTTCCACTATTTTATCTTCCAGGTCAGTTATCCGTTTTTCTGCCTCAGTTATTCTGCTATTGAACCCATCTAGAGTATTTTTAATTTCATTTATTGTACTGTTCATCATTGCTTGTTTCATCTTTAGTTCTTCTATATCCTTGTTAAATGTTTCTTGCATTTTCTCTATTCTAATTCCATGATTTTGGATCATCTTTACTATCATTATTCTGAATTCTTTTTCAGGTAGATTGCCGATTTCATCTTCTTTTGTTAGGTCTGGTGGGTTTTTATCTTGCTCCTTCATCTGCTGTGCGTTTTTCTGTTTTCTCATTTTGCTTATCTTACTGTGTTTGAGGTCTCCTTTTTGCAGGCTGCACGTTCATAGTTCCCATTGTTTTTGGTGTCTGTCCCCAGTGGCTAAAGTTGGTTCAGTGTTTTGTGTAGGCTTCCTGGTGGAGTGGACTAGTGCCTGTGTTCTGGTGGATGAGGCTGGATCTTGTCTTTCTGGTGGGCAGTCCATGTCCGGTGGTGTGTTTTGGGGTGTCTGTGGACTTATTATGATTTTAGGCGGCCTCTCTGATAATGGGTGGGGTTGTGTTCCTGTCTTGCTAGTTGTTTGGCATAGGGTGTCCAGCACTGTAGCTTGCTGGTCGTTGAGTGAAGCTGGGTGCTGGTGTTGAGATGGAGAACTCTGGGAGATTTTTGCCGTTTAATATTATGTGGAGCTGGGTGGTCTCTTGTGGACTCGTGTCCTGAAGTTGTCTCTCCTGCCGCAGAGGCACATCACTGACTCCTGGCTGCAGCACCAAGAGCCTTTCATCCACATGGCTCAGAATAAAAGGGAGAAAAAGTAGAAAGAAAGAAAGAAAAGAAAGGAAGAAAGGAAGAAAGAAAGAAAGAAAGAAAGGATAAAATCAAATCGTTATTAAAATAAAAAATAATTATTAAGAAAAAAAAAATTTTTAAGTTAAAAAGAAAAACAACAACGGACAGATAGAACCCTAGGACAAATGGTGAAAGCAAAGCTATACAGACAAAATCTCACACAGAAGAATACACATACACACTCACAAAGAGAGGAAAAGGGGAAAAAATCATAAATCTTGCTTTCAAAGTCCACCTCCTCAATTTGGGATGATTCGTTGTCTATTCATGTATTCCGCAGATGCAGGGTACATCAAGTTGATTGTGGGGATTTAATCCGCTGCTCCTGAGGCTGCTGGGAGAGATTTCCTTTTCTCTTCTTTGTTCGCACAGCTTCTGGGTCTCAGCTTTGGATCTGGCCCCGCCTCTGCATGTAGGTCGCCAGAGGGCGTCTGTTCTTCGCTCAGACAGGGCGGGGTTAAAGTAAAGGAGCCGCTGATTCGGGGGCTGTGGCTCACTTAGCCTGGGGCGAGGGAGGGGCACAGAGCGCGGGGCGAGCCTGCGGTGGCGGAGGTCCGCGGGACGTTGCACCAGCCTGAGGCGCACCGTGCGTTCTCCCAGGGAAGTTGTCCTTGGATCCCGGGACCCTGGCGTTGGCGGGCTGCACAGGCTCCGGGAGGGGAGGTGTGCAGAGTGACCTGTGCTCGCACACAGGCTTCCTGGTAGCGGCAGCAGCAGCCCTAGTGTCTCAGGCCCGTCTCTGGGGTCCGCGCTGGTAGCCGCGGCTCACGCCCGTCTCTGGAGCTCCTTTAAGCAGCGCTCCCAATCCCCTCTCCTCGCGCACCGGGAAACAAAGAGGAGGGAAGAAAAAGTCTCTTGCCTCCTCGGCAGCTCCAGACTTTTTCCCGGACTCCCTCCCGGCCAGCCGTGGCGCACTAGCGCCCTGCAGGCTGTGTTCACGCCGCCA
>RJWK010035396.1:0-22209 GCA_004363435.1 Platanista minor | reverse complement strand
ACACACATCACACACACCCCCCAAGATGCAAGCGCTTTCCACAGCAATGAGGGAGAGGGGGCGGGGCCAGAGCGCAGGGTCGCTGGCCCCTTAACTACACTTCCCAGAAGACCGTGCAGACGTCAGAGCGGCTCCGGCCCCGATGCCCTCTGGGAAATGCAGTCCACCCCTGCGCGGCGCAAAGGCTCCGGGGAGTTGTAGTGCCCGTCCGGTCTGCGCAGGCGCACGTCTCGAGACGGCCGCCAGGAGCTCTTTTGTGGTGGCCGCCGTCTTGTATGAGGTGGGTCAGTTCGGCCGCGCGTCCGGCCCGCTGTCGGTTTGTCAGCCCGTCAGCCCCAGGCCTGTGTGCCGCCTCCGCGACTCTCAGCGCCGGGCGGCAGAGCCCGAGGCCTGGCTGGCCCGCGCGGGCCCGGACAACGTCGGTGACGGGCTGGTGGGGCGAGCGATGGGGCGAGAGCACAGCCCGAGGCGCGGGGCGCCTGCGGAGCCCGCCTGACCCCGACCCGGGGCGCGGGCCGACCCCGCGGGGCTGCTCGAGGGTTCTGAGCCCCGGGAGGTGGACCCGCCCCACCCCTGCCCGGGGCGGCCGCCGAAGGAGGGTGCCATGGAGGCCCCGGAGCCCTGGGAGGCAGGTACGGTTGGCTCGTCAAGCAGTGGGCCTGTGGATTTGCACGGAGAGGGCGGGCTGGGTTCCCGGAAGCGCCCCGGGTTCAGGCCTCCTGCTCTTCACCGTGGGCACCCCGGGGATGGTGGGGACGGGAATGGCGGCGCTTTTCCTCCGTAACGGGAGTGACCCACACACTGAGTAGCAGAATTAGCCCCGCTGCCCTATCAGGTTGTGCCGAAGTTGGGGCTCCCTTCCTGCCTCCCCTTCATTCTCCCCGTGCTGGGGGTGCCTGGTGGCTGTGGACAGAGCAGCCTTCTTGACTCATTTCTCCTTTCCAGCTCCGTCCTCTCAAGACCCTGCTCTTCCCCTCAAAGAGATTCCAGAAGATAAATTGGGTCAGGGTCTCCTGGAAGGCAGGTCCGAGGTGAGTGGCTGTCTTTTCTTTTTTGAACATTTCGTTGTTTATGTGGAGGGTTGGCACCTTCCTTCAGCCGCCCAGAATCTTCAGTCATCCAAGGACACACCGCACACACACCTGGGGGCCTGCTCTCCAGTCCTCAGGAAGCTCTGCGCGTGAGAACAGGTCCAGGTGACGCTGGGGTGTGCCATCAACATGAGTGTACGTTCCAGCCTGATTCGGTCCAGCCATGCATCTGTTGCCGAGGACTGTGCTGTGTGCCCAGCACTGTGCTGGAAGCTCTGATGAGTGGTTCTAGTGCCACCCAAGCAAGTAGGTGACAGCTCACATGAGATCACTTCACTCATCTCCACACTCAGGCCCATGGGATGTTTGTGGCAGTTGGTCCTTGTTTGGGGGGGTTTTCCGGGATGGAATTAGGTAGGAGGATGTGGAACAGCTGATGAAAGGGCTGCACTGCAGTGCTGGGGTCCGAGTGATGGCAGGGGGTGCGTCCCTGTGTGCTTTTCCTCTGTACCCAGCTCCTGACGTGGGGCCTTCATGGAAAAACTTGGAGTTTTAGAGGATCTGTGGGCTCGACAGGGAATTGGCCCTGAGGCCACTTCTGCAGCTGGGAGAGGTGCAAATCCCTCCTTTTACAGATTTTGGGTTTTGCTCCTCATTTTGTTCCACCACCTAAACCACCCCCACTCATCGTAGTGTTTAGAAAGGTGCACTTGATAAAGACAGTGTGAGGTGGTGAAAGCTCGGGAGGGTTGAGAATCCTTTGATTTTTTTAGGATTTGGCAATTCTGTTAACTTACCACTTGAAAAGTAGAAATGACTGTAAAACATGTATGGTGAGATATGCCCAGCTTCTGTAATGTTAGAATGTTCTGTAGTTCTATAAGACACTTGGGAGACATGACAAGCACATGCAGTACATGATCCTTGATGGGTTATAGGTCCAAAAATTCTATCAGAGGCGTTTAGAAAGATTGAGAAAATTTGAAAATGTACTGTATCTTAGATCATGTTGTATGAATATTTAATTTCGTGGGTGTGGTGATGGCATTGTGATTGTGTCAGAGAACATCCTTAGGAGATACACGCTGAAGAATGTAAGATGAGATGTTCTGATGTCTGCAACTTACCTTGAAAAGGTTCAGGAAAAAGTGGTGTCTGTGTGAGGGTGACCACCTCGGGAGGTACTCCCCTTCTTGTGCACAGATATTATTCCTGAAATACCAGCTTCTCAGGTCTTTGAGTAACTGGTCCTCTCTCCGAAGTACTCTCCTCTCCCAGCAGTCTCATACTACGTCAGGGGTTCTGCTCTGCTGTGACATCCCCCATGATCTGTTCTGACTGCTCCACTAGTTTTATTTCCACAGCTGCCTTTTTTTTTTTTTTTTTAAATAAGTTGATTTATTTTATTTATTTATTTATTATATATTTATTTATTTTTGGCTGCATCGGGCCTTCGTTGCTGCAACGTGGGCTTTTCTCTGGTTGTGGCAAGTGGGAGCTACTCTTCGTTGCAGTGCGCGGGCTTCTCATTGCAGTGGCTTCTCTTGTTGCGGAGCACAGGCTCTAGGCACGTGGGCTTCAGTAGTTGTGGCACACGAGCTCAGTAGTTGTGGCTCGCAGGCTCTAGAGTGCAGGCTCAGTAGTTGTGGCATAGGGGCTTAGTTGCTCTGCGGCATGAGGGATCTTCCCAGACTAGTGCTCGAACCAATGTCCCCTGCATTGGCAGGCCTATTCTTAACCACTGTGCCACCAGGGAAGCCCCTCCACATCTGCCTTTGATTCCCACACCCTTTTGCTTCCTGTCCTGCAAAATGAAGACACACCAGACATAGGCTTTTGCTGGTGAGTTGGGAATACCCCTCAGAAAGTCCTGTGCTAGGCTCAAATCCTGTCCTGCTCTTGCCTGTTGACACCTCCATACTGAAACCACGTAGCCTCTGACAGTGCTCTCTCGCCAGCACCTCATTGTGATGTCTTTGGAGCTTTGTTTCTGCCCATTTCCTCCTTCTTTCTGCCAGTGCCATCACCATTATGCTTCATCCCTGCATGCCTCAGTTATGGGCACATTCTCAGCGTGTGTCCTCACTCCCACTTTCTCATCTCCCTGAAATCCGGTGGGTTTTTTGGATCAGGTTTATTGAGGTATAATTTATACACAATAAATTTCTCCAATTTTATATATGTAGGATTTGGTGAGTTTTGGCAAGTGTATACAGTTGTGTAACCAGCACCACAATCATGATATAGAACTTTTCCATCACCCAAAAAGTTCCTTCATGCCCCTTTGCAGTCCATCTTCTCCACCCGGCATCCAGTATAATTCTGTCTTTTTAAGAATTTCATGTGGAATTATAAGATGTATAGTCTTTTGTTTCTGACTTATTTCAGTTAGCATTATGCTTTTGACTTCATTTCTTCGTTTGAATCAGAAGCTTGGTCCTAGTGATTGTCTAGTGATATTCCATTTGTTTTAGGTTCCTAGGGCTGCCACAGCGAAATGCCACAGACTGTGTGGCTCAAGCAATAGAAATTTATTGTCTCATAGTTCTGGAGGCTAGAAGTCTAAGATCCAGGTGTTGGTAGGTTTCTTCTGAGCTTCTCTCCTTGGTTTGCAGGTGGTGCTTCTCTGTGTCCTCACGTTCTCCTCTCTGTACATATTTGTGTCCAAATTTCCATTTCTTACAAGGACACTAGTCCTACCATTTTAGGACCCATCCTAGTGACCTCGTTTACCTTAATTACCTCTTTAAAGATCTTGTCTTCAAATATAGTCACATTCTAAGGTATTGGAGCTTAGGGCTTCAACATATGAATTTGGAGGGACACAGTTCAGCACATAACATTGTTGCATATGTACTCCACAATTTGTTTATCCATTCACCAACTGATGGACGTTTAGGTTGTTTTCTGGTTTAGGTTATTACAAATAAACCTGCTATAAATATTGGAGTACAAGTATAGATGTGTGTTTTAATTTCTCTTGAATAAATACCCAAGAGTGGAATGGCTGAGTCATATAGTAAATATATGTTTAATTATTGATTTTATTGGTCTTTGCAGAGAACCATCTTTTGGTCTCATTGATTTTCTCTATTGCTTTTCTGTGCTCTTTTTCATCAATTTCTGGTTCTTATAATTTCCTTTCTTTGGCTTTTTGTTTTGTTTTGATGTGGACCATTTTTTTTAAAGCCTTTATTGAATTTGTTACAATAGTGCTCCTGTTTTATGTTTTGGGTTTTATGGCCCCAAGGCATGTGGGATCTTAGCTCCCTGACCAGGGATCGAACCCACACCCCCTGCATTGGAAGGCATAGTCTTAACCACTGGACCACCAGGGAGGTACCTACTTTGGCTTCTTTTTTTTTTTTTGAAATGATTTTTTGCTTTTAATTCATTGCATAAAATGCTAATGTCCAAATTCAGGCAGGTAGATCTTACAACTATCAAGAGCTTCAACCTTGCTAAGTATGCTTTTTTTTTTCCAGTAGCATTATTTAATCAAAATAATAAAATAAATATACAATCAAATCTACATGAGTAATTATACAAATATCACCCCACCTACACCAGTGAATTCTTTTTTTTTTCACAACACACACACACACACACACACACACTGTATTTTATTTTTACAAGAGATAAATAAACTGACACCAAGCATTGTAAATGGATGACAACAACAAAAGCAACAATGATTGCAATTACCAAACATGGAACACACTCATATTATGTCATAATATTGACATTCAGTCCAGTAACAGCTCCACTGTAACAGCTCCTTTACTTTGCAGTGAAAATTGATTTGTATATTTTTTGCCTCTGAGTCCTTGTGGGATTTTTTTTTTTAATTCAAACAAAGTCACAAAAATTATAATCATCCTCATCAGTTCACTCAGTCCCATGTAATTAATTTTTTTTCATCTTGATCTTTTGTTAGCACTTTTATGAATTCATCAGTTCTCCATTAGAGTTCTGAAAATGCATATTCATTCAGTTCAGCAGTATAGTCAGTTACCAGAAAGCTGTACTTGTCAGAGTCTTTTCCATGAATTCCTTGAAGATGAAACCCTTTTATAGGAACATTTTTGCAAAAGCATCAGAGTACACCCAGAACTGTCTGTAAATGACAAAAGACTTAAAAATGACCACGGTTAGGGCTTCCCTGGTGGCGCAGTGGTTGAGAGTCTGCCTGCTGATGCAGGGGACACAGGTTTGTGCCCCAGTCCGGGAAGATCCCACATGCCACGGAGCGGCTGGGCCTGTGAGCCATGGCCGCTGAGCCTGTGCATCCAGAGCCTGTGCTCCACAACGGGAGAGGCCACAACAATGAGAGACCCGCATACCGAAAAAAAAAAAAAAATTGACCATGGTTAAAGATTTGATGAAAGTTCATAATAATGCAATTGACAAGGAAATTTAGTTATTTCTGAGATATACATTTTAAAGTAATAACTAGAATTATGACTTAACATTATACCAGAACATATGATTTTTAGAAATTTCATGTAATGTCTGAAACATTTATATTAACATATTTCCATATAAATAACCCAAAGAAAGTTTAGTATTAGTTGTTTTTTTGTTTTGTTTTTTTATACTGCAGATTCTTACTGGGTTTCAGTTTTATACACATCAGTGTATACTACTTTGTTTTCTTAAGGGTGAAACTGAGGTATTGACACCTATTCTCATTAGCATTCAGTGCTGTAAATTTACCTCTAAGTCCTGCTTTAGCTGTATTCCACAAATTTTCTGTTGTATTTCCCATTTTTTCAGTTCAAAATAGTTTCTAATTTTTTTGTAATTTCTCCTTCAACTGTGTTTTATTCAGGAGTGTGTTGTTTAATTCTAAATATGTGGAGAATTTTCTGGATATCTTTTTTTTTTTTTTTTTTTTTGCAGGGGGCTGCTTTGGGTCTTCATTGCTGCGTGCAGGCTTTCTCTAGTTGTGGTGAGCAGGGGCTACTCTTCATTGTGCGTGGGCTTCTCGTTGTGGTGGTTTCTCTTGTTGCAGAGTATGGGCTCTAGGCGCATGGGTTTCAGTAGTTGTGGCTCGCGGGTTCTCAATTGCAGGCTCAGTAGTTGTGGCACACAGGCTTATTTGCTCTGCAGCATGTGGGATCTTCCCGGACCAGAGCTTGAACCCATGTCCCCTGCATTGGCAGGTGGATTCTTAACCACTGTGCCACCAGGGAAGCCTGGGTCTTACTTTTAAATTCAATTTGACAATCTCTAATTTTCACTTGGGATATTTAGACTATTCACATTTAACATAATTATCTACATGGCTGGGTTTATATCTGCCATCATGCTATTTGTTTTCTATGTCTTGTATCTTTTTTTTATTCTGTTTCACCGTTAACGCTTTCTTTTGAGGTAAAGAAATACTGTTTTATGATACTCATAATTCTTCTGATTTTATTAACTTTTTTTCCTTTTAGTTACTTGATTGGATTCTGGACGGAGTAAATTTTACTTTGTTGAGTGTTGGATTTAATTCCTTAAATGTTCTGTGATGCAGTGAAATTACTTAAGTGTCAGTTGGATCCTTCCAAGGCTTACTTTTAGGTTTTGTTAAGGTGGATCTAGAGAAGTCTTTAATCTCAGGCTAATTTTGCCCCACTGCTGAAGCAGCATCCTTCTGGGGACTTTAGTCAGTGTCCCATAGAGCAGGAGGACATTCACTCTGGCCAGTTGGAGCACAGACTGTTCCCAGCCCTGTTTGAGTTTTAATGGGTGTCCTGCATACACCTCTTTCTGCTTTTTTTTTTTTTTTTTTTTGGCGGTGCACGGGCCTCTCCCATTGCGGAGCACAGGCTTCAGATGCGCAGGCTCAGCCGCCATGGCTCACGGGCCCAGCCGCTCCACGGCATGTGGGATCCTCCCGGACCAGGGCACGAACCCGTGTCCCCTGCATTGGCAGGCGGACTCTCAACCACTGCGCCACCAGGGAAGCCCTCTGCTGTTTCTTTCCCTGGTTTGAGGTCATTTCCTCCCAGGCACACTCCTGTCAGTCCTCAGTCAATCTTGAGCACATCCAGAGTTCCAAGTCTGTGCGGCTCCCTCTGCCCTGGCACGTTGCCCTGAAAATTCTAGTTTCCTGGTCTCCCCAAACTCTGTTCTCTGTCTCCTCAACTCCTTGGACCACAAGCTCTGTCTGGATTCCCACTCCCTGCACTGTGATCAGGGACTGCTTCCACGTGGGAAGGTGAGGCTGTTGTAGGGCTCACTTTGTTTGTTCTCAGGGGTCTCTTTTCTGAGCTGTCCTTTGTCCAGTGTCTGGAAATTGACCATTGTTTCATACATCTTACCCAGTTTACTAGTTGTTTGAGGTAAGAGGACACATCTGGTCCCCATTACCCCTTTGTGCCTAGAAACAGAACTCGAAACTCAGTTTTTACCAGGCTGCTTTTTTTAACCAGGTCACTCCTTGGGCCCATGCTCAGAACCTGTTCACACCCCTGTCCCCCTCCTGCCTTCCCCCCATGCTGCCTGCTGCAGAATGCAGACGCTGTCACCTTGGGGTAGATATCTATCTTCATACTCTGGCCACTGCGGCCTGCCCACCGCACCTCCCTGACTCCAGTTCACTTTACTGCTGAGGACCTGCTTGCCCCACCACTTCTGTGTCCCCCCAACCCCCACCCTACGGTCTGCCCTTTTTTTAGTATTTATTTATTTATTTGGCTGTGCTGGATCTTAGTTGCAACAAGCAGGATCTTCGTTGCCGCGTGCAGGGTCTTCAGTTGCAGCTCGTGGGATCTTTTTAGTTGTGGCATGAGGGATCTAGTTCCCTGACCAGAGATTGAACCCGGGCTCCCTGTATTGGGAGTACAGAGTCTTAACCGCTGGACCACAAGGGAAGTCCCTGCCTATCTTGTAATGCATCCCTGTCATGACTGTATGTGGCCTGGGCTGCTCTTTGTTCTCTTCTCATGGGACAGGTGCTGGGTCTCCAACCTCTTGGCATGCCCAGCTGGAGAGGTAAGAAGCCCTGGCCGGCAGAATACTGGGGTTCCAGAGCAGGAGTCACATAAGGGAAGTTATTTGGGACTTTCAGGATCCTTGGAACCAGAGTGGCCGACTCGGGGTGGGGGTGGGGGTTACCCCGAGACCAGGGGCCAGTGTTGGGGTAAAGTGGGAGCAGGTTGTGAGGGGGTGGGCTGGGATGTGGCCCCAGGAGGGCAAGGGAGCAGGGGTCTTGGGGGAAGAAGTGGGGGCAAGCAGGAAGGACACAGAGCAGTACAGGGTCCTTCCTTAGGGTGCAGTGAGGGCTTCCTGTCTGGGGTTGGGGCCTTTTGCAGTGGTGGGACTTGAATAGGGTTTTGGGCTCTTTGTATTGTATTTCAAGATCTGTAAGTTGGCCAGAACTTATGGCCTCAGCCTGTACCCCCACTGCAGCACCCACACGCCGGCTGCCCAGTTAGTTGGGCCCTCCCAGGCCAGGCCACGTGGCAATTCCTGGCCGAGTTGTGGTGTGTGCGTCGGGGCTGTAGGACAGATGGTGTCTACAGCCCTGTCTTCTGCACTCAGGAGGTCACTTGAGGTTATCTCTGCTACTGAGGTCCTCAGTCACCCAGAAACGCAAGTGGACTGACTCCCATCCTGGGTGAGAGAGAACATGTTGTCATTCCAGGAGTTGGTGACTTTCAAGGATGTGGCCGTGGACTTCACCCAGGAGGAGTGGGGACAGCTGGACTCCCCTCAGAGGGCCCTGTACCGGGATGTGATGCTGGAGAACTACCAGAACCTTCTCGCCCTGGGTAAGATGGCTCCCAAGGTGAGGAGGCTGCAGTCTGGGCATCCACCAGTCTGTATGTGTTCCTGAGTCTCCCTTGTGTTATCTGCCCCAGGCTCCTGTGGCACCAACTGGCATCTTTGCCTGGAAGTGTGGCTGGTCCCAGGGTGGGGCCCAGAGGAAAGGGAGGGGGTAGACAGGACCCTGGAAGCCCCAGCCTGCCCTAGATGGGGCATGTCAGTACCTGTGGGGTCCTCAGAGCACACACGTCAATATGGGTTCCATGTCTGAGGCCCCCTTCCTTGGAGCTTGGTGCCACCTTTCCGTGCCTCAGGCCACTGGGGCACTCCAGGGCCGCTGGGCCTGTGAGCCAGGTCTGGAGAGCACAGCACCCAGAGCCACACCGCTTTCTCCCTTCACGCAGGGCCTCCCGTCTGCAAGCCAGACGTGATCTCTCACCTGGAACGAGGCGAGGAGCCATGGTGGGCGCCTAGAGCTGTCACTGGAGGGGCTGGTCCAGGTGAGTGGGATGCAGTGGGAGGGTGTGGAGCCCCACCCCACCGCCCCATGGGGCCCACTTTCCTTCCGCGATCCACTGCCCTGCTCCATCTGCACCTGCTCAGTACCCCTCCTGCTCCTGTGTCCTCCCCCTCCCCCCCCCGCCCCCCAGCTCTTTTCAGAATCCCCTGGCTTCTCCAAGGCTCCTTTCCCTCTTTCTTCCTCCTCTTCCCCGCTCGCAGGCCTGCCTGCCTTGCCCTGAGTGTTCCCCTCTGTGCAGCCCTGAGCTTGTGCTCTCTCTCCTGCACTTACCTGTGCTCCCGGCAGATCTCAGCCCTGAGCCCCAGTGCCGCACCTCCGCATGCTCTCAGAAGGTAGTATCTCCATTTCTTACAGAACCAGAACGGGAGCTGGGGCCTGCGGTGGAGGAGCCGTGGTCTCAGCAGCTGTGCGTTTACAAAGAAGAACCGTCATGGGAACTGATCACAGGTGGGCTGGCGAGGTCCAGTCTCCACAGCTCCGGTCCTGGCGACAGGGGCGCCCAGGGGGCCCCGGCGACTGCTCTGTCACAATGTGAGGCTGCCAGCGCCAGGGACGGTCCCACAGAGGAGCACCGATGGGGCCATGTGGTGTCTGAGGAGGCTCTTGGCCAGAGGTGCGCCCTCCTGGCCCAGCCCAGCCTTCCCTCAGAAGGAGCCTCTCCGGGCGGCTGCATGGGGAGCGTGCAGTCCAACAGAGCCAGGCGTCAGAGCCCGGGTGCCGGGAGCAGCCCGTTCACGTGTGGCGAGTGCGGCAAGGCCTTCCAGCGGAGCGCGGCCCTGGCACTGCACCGGCGGTGGCACGCGCGAGAGAAGGCCTACAAGTGCGGCGAGTGCGGCAAAGCCTTTACCTGGAGCACCAACCTCCTGGAGCACCGGCGCGTCCACACCGGCGAGAAGCCTTTCCTCTGCAGCCAGTGCGGCAAGGCCTTCAGCTGCCACTCATCCCTGAACGTGCACCGGCGCGTCCACACAGGTGAGCGGCCCTACAAGTGCGGCGCCTGCGACAAGGCCTTCAGCTGCAGCTCACTGCTCGCCATGCACCTGCGCGTCCACACCGGCGAGAGGCCCTACCGGTGCGGTGAGTGTGGCAAGGCCTTCAACCAGCGGACACACCTGACGCGGCACCGCCGGATCCACACCGGCGAGAAGCCCTACCGGTGCGGTGCATGCGGCCGCGCCTTCGCCTGCCACTCGTCCCTGGCGGTGCACGAGAAGCTCCACAGCGGGGACAAGCCCTTCCAGTGCAGCGACTGCCAGAAGGCCTTCAGCAGCCGCTCCCGCCTGACGCTGCACCAGCGTGCCCACACAGGCGAGAAGCCCTTCAAGTGCAGCCAGTGCGGCAAGGCCTTCAGCTGCCACTCGTACCTGGTGGTGCACCAGCGCGTCCACAGCGGCGAGAAGCCCTTCCGCTGCAACGAGTGTGGCAAGGCCTTCAGCTCCCACTCCTACCTGATTGTGCATCAGCGCATCCACACCGGTGAGAAGCCCTTCGACTGCAGCCGCTGCTGGAAGGCCTTCAGCTGCCACTCGTCACTCATCGTGCACCAGCGCATCCACACCGGGGAGAAACCCTATAAGTGTGGCCAGTGCGGCCGGGCCTTCAGCCAGAATCACTGTCTCATTAAACATCAAAAGACCCACTCCGTGGAGAAGCCCTTTAAGTGTCATGAGTGCGGCGAGGTGTTCGGCTGGAGCGGCCCCCTGGCGGAGCATCGCAGGCTCCACAGCGGGGAGAAGCCCTTTGCCGTCCAGTTCGACAAGCACTTGCTGAGCACCTACTACATGCCTGGCAGCCTACTGGGTACGGGGGGCTCCGGCGGGAGCAGCGTGGGCCCTGTCGATGCCCTAGGCATGGCTGAGCTCCTGGGCGTGGTCCCACCCTTGGCTGGCAGGAGTTCTCCATGGGCAGCAACCCCAGAAATTAACTCGTGTGCGAGAGACACCCACCTGCCCACCCGGAAACACCCCTTAAGGCTGTCACCTCCTGGGAAGGGATCCACCGTAGGAGAGGAGAATTGAGTGCATTTGAGGAAGTACCGTCCTGGTTTTTTTTTTCCGTCCTCTTTTCTTTGATGGGTTTGGAAGTCACTGAGGCCCCCCTCAGTGATCTTCCCTGCATATGAAAAGGAGGTATGTCAGTCATGTGTCCTTGGACAGCCTCGCTGTGATTTCGATCTGGAATTTCCTTTGTAAACTCTTATGTTTAGAATGATAATTTAAAAAAAAAACTGAATTATGAACAGTATTAACATCTAAGTGAATGTTATATTCCAGGAGAGGAGAATAAGCTCAGGTGGCGGGCATTTGGGAAAAAGCAAATTTCCTGGACTCGCTTCACTCACATAGCTCTTCTGCAGAGTCATGTTGTTAGTGACAGCGCAGCTGTCCTGGAACCTGGCCCAGCATCCACATAGCTGGGTCCTAACATGCCAGCCTCATGCCTGGCCACCTCGTCCATGCTGGAAGCTGGGAGGACACAGGGGTGTGGCTCCAGGGTGCAGTATTGGCACACAGGTGTCTGGAAGCACACCTCCACCCCGGCTGGCAAGGCCACCTGCAGGGCCGCTCAGGTACCACGTAGCTCAGCCCTGTGAGAGGAGCTGGGTCCCGTGCTCCCCGGAGAAGGAAAAAGAAGGTGTTCACCTGGGACTCATGTCATTTCTGCTCAGTTCTAAGCAGATATAAGCTGCCTTCTCAGTGATGATACGTCACATTTGTATAAAGTGCTAGAGTTTATGAAATGCTTTTTAGTATACTTTTTAAACTATGGAGGCAAAATAACCACATTTCAGAAAATACGGAATTAAGGGAAAAACACCCATAATTCTTAATAAAATTGCATTTCGCACTTTGGTACGTTACCTTCTGCTTTTGATCTTGCATTTTTACATTAAACACGGTGTATACAGTCCCAACATTCTAATCTTTTTCCCCTGCTTACCTGCATAGCAGGACTTCTCCCCGCGGAGCCTGTCTTTGGAGCTGTCCTTCTGGATGGGGGTGTGATGTTCTATTAGCTGTTTTTTTGTTGGATGCAGAAGTTATTTCCAAGTTTTCACTGTTACAAGTCATTCTTCATATAGCATCTTTTTGCATTATCCTTCTTTAGCGTTGTCTTAGAGTAGATTTCTAGAAGTGAGAGTTTTGAGATAAAGGAAATGAACAGCTTAAGGCATTGTTTTAGTATATTTTTGGTTGTATGATAAAGTAATACCGTCTCAGTGTGAGGAGAACCGACAGTAGTGGTCAGGCACGTCCAGGTCCCGGAGGCCGACGCTGCTCCGAGCTGGGTCCAGACGGGCTTGCTTCTGGGTGCCACGGCGATGATCCCAGGTGTCTGCCTCCAGCGTCCCTGGGGCCGGTCTCAGGCCCTTCCTCCATGACAGAGAGGGAAAGTTCTGTTGGACAACTGCATTGGCAAAAGATAGATAAAATCTCGGTTTGATTCATTATCATACTCATTTTTCTTATTTTAAAAGAAATTCAAATGCAAACATCTTGGGGGGCCCCCCCGGACACCACACCTGCTGTCTGCCTTGCGGGGCTGTTAACGCCCTCAGGTGAGAGCAGCACCTTGCTTTGCTCTTTGATAACCGGTGAGGTTGAAATAGAACATGTTCTTATTATTGGTCTTTCTTCTTGAAAACTGTTTGAAATACCCTTTGGCCCCCTTCCATTGAAGTCTCGATGTTCTCTTATTTACATATAAACTTTGTTTTCTGATCATACACATAATACATGTATACTGAAGAAATTTGGGGAAAAAAATTAATTTTATAAGAATAAAAATGACCCTTAGAATCAGTTCACAGGTCGTGACCTGGAGATGAATTTCCTTCTGGTTTTTTTCTCTGCGTGTATACACATGTCTTGTCTTTTTTGTTTTTACAAAAAAAGTGTAAATGGCTTTATTATAGGCAAAATTATTTAAGTCAATAAATAAATTTTTAAGGAATTGTACACGTTCTGATTCATTCCACTGCCAATCACCTTAGCTTCTCCAGTATTAGAGTAATAATCTTCAAAATAGCCCTTTCAAAAAAGAATTTTTGCTCAATCCATAGTTGTGAGAGTCCACAGTTTTTTTAGTTCGACTTCTTTGATCTCCAATGGAACAATGACACACTTCAAAAATTCCCCTCTGGGCTTCCCTGGTGGCACAGTGGTTAAGAATCTGCCTGCCAATGCGGGGGACACGGGTTTGAGCCCCGGTCCAGGAAGATCCCACAGCCACGGAGCAACTAAACCTGTGCACCACAACTACTGAGCCTGTGCTCCAGAGCCCTTGAGCCACACTCCTGAAGTCCGGCACCTAGAGCCCATGCTCTGCAACAAGAGACGCCACCGCAATGAGAAGCCCGCACACTGCACTGAAGAGTAGCCCCTGCTCACCACAACTAGAGAAAGCCCGCGCACAGCAACAAAAACCCAACACAGCCAAAAATAAATAAATAAAATTAATTAAAAAAAAAAAATTCCCCTCCTGTAGTCTTTGAGAACCAGTTTCCTCAAGCAATTTACTGTACAACCATGTTTAGGGTCAGGAGATGGATCTGCCTGGTTCTGAATTTTAGACACCCTCTAAACATGCATTAAGTTCAAATCATATTCACCCCTAAGCTATCATACCCTAGAACAGTTAGCATATGCCAATACCTAAGATAAAAAAAGTTTGTTAGGTTTTTCACAGTTTATTAGCAGCTCTGTCTTGTAGTTCTCCACAGATCTAGTCCTGTGAGAAAGGAAACCACATAGTTATTCTGTGAGGCGTTTCCAACCAGGTAAGTCTACAGAAAAAGCCCCATCGATATAGACCTCAACTGCGCATGCTTTTTCTTTTCTTTTCTTTTTGGCTGCACTGCACAGCTTGCAGGATCTTTGTTGCCTGACCAGGGCTTGAACCTGAGCCACGGCAGTGAAAGCACTGAGTCCTAACCACTGGACCGCCCGGGGAATTCCCAATCACTTTTTATATTTGCCATTTTGATACATTAAGAATGTTACTTGTTGGGGCTTCCCTGGTGGCGCAGTGGTTGAGAGTCTGCCTGCCAATGCAGGGGACACGGGTTCAAGCCCTGGTCTGGGAGGATCCCACATGCCGCGGAGCAACTAGGCCCGTGAGCCACAATTACTGAGCCTGCGCGTCTGGAGCCTGTGCTCCGCTACGGGAGAGGCCGCGATAGTGACAGGCCCGCGCACCGCGATGAAGAGTGGCCCCCACTTGCCGCAACTAGAGAAAGCCCTCGCACAGAAACGAAGACCCAACACAGCCATAAATAAATAAATAGGAAAAAAGAATGTTACTTGTTCCTGGGCTTCCCTGGTGGTGCAGTGGTGAAGAATCCGCCTACAAATGCAGAGGACACGGGTTCGAGCCCTGGTCTGGGAAGATCCCACATGCTGCGGAGCAAGTAAGCCTGTGCACCACAACTACTGAGCCTGCAAGCCACAACTACTGAGCCCACGTGCCTAGAGCCCATGCTCCGCAAAAAGAGAAGCCACTGCGATAAGAAGCCTGCGCACCGCAACAGAGTAGCCCCCGCTCGCCCCAAGTAGAGAAAGCCTGTGCACAGCAACAAAGACCCAATGCAGCCATAAATAAGTAAATAAATAGATTTAAGGATGTTACTTGTTCCTGTTTTTGACTGTTCTTCTCTTCATATGAGTTGTCTAGTCCTATCTTTTGTCCACTATTCCATTCTTTTATGTACACACATGCATGCAATATATAAACATGCAATATACACACATATATGCAGTACAAATATACATATCAATATATACACATGTAGGATGTGAGGGCGATCTGGCTGCGACATCTGTCACCCCATTGATCACCAGGGTTGATTCGGCTGATCTGGCTGGCTAGGCGGGTGTCCCCTTCCTCCCTCACCGCTCCATGTGCGTCCCTCCCGAAGCTGCGCGCTCGGTCGAAGAGGATGACCTTCCCAGATAGAGGAGGACCGTTCTTCAGTCAAGGGTATACGAGTAGCTGCGCTCCCCTGCTAGAACCTCCAAACAAGCTCTCAATATATACACATGTATACATATAATACATACATGTATACATATATACAATATATGCACATACGTATCAATATATACCCATATATACAATACACACACATATGCAATATATACACACATATTTGTCTGGAATGTACATTTTCTTTGTTACTGCATTTTTAGTGTACAGAGGTTTTTGAAGTCTGTGCAGTCAGGTCTATTCAATTTTTCTTTATATTTTTACTTGGCTCTAAGAAAGCCTTTCCTTAAGTCCCTTTTTGGTTATATTATACATTTAACTCTTAAATCCATCCATCTGGGATGTAAAAATCCAAGGTCCCTGCATCGTTCTTGAACTGCATTCCTCACTGGTCCATAGGCCTGTCTTTTCCATTATTGATGCTCCATCATTCATTTTCATAGATGGTAGGACTGGGACCACATTTTAAGAAGGTCTAAAAAAACTTTTTTTAATCTATTTTTCCAGGTGACCCAGGACTCATTTTCTCGGAACTCAGCCTCTTCATGCCCCTGCATATCTCACTGGGATTTTGATTAGAATTGACCAGTCTGTGAAGAATTAACATAGTTCTATATGATATTAGGTCTTCACATCAGAGAATGTGGTAAATGACTGTCCATTTAAGTCTGCATCTAACCATCAGAAAAGGTTTATAGTTTTCTTCATATATGTTCATATATTTATTCTTAAATTCAGTCTAATTTTGTGGGGTTTGTAAATTGGCTCTGTGATAACATATATAGAACAACTCTTGACTGTAGGTATACTTTTGTCTATTTATTTTACACCAAGCAGCTTTACTGAGTCACTCTAGAAGGCCTCTAACAGTTTATTGGTTTATCCTGTTTTCTAGGTAAAGTCATTACCTGGAAATAAAAAGCTTGCCTCTCCTTTTCATATAGATAGCCTTTTATTTCATTTCTTCTTAAAACCCACATTGCCTAGCACTTCAGAGTGACACTGTGTTGGTGGCAGTGGTCACCTGTGGCAGACTTTGGGGTGAGGAGCAATACATGTCCACCTCAACACTTTGGCCTCTAAAACCATCACAGCTGTGGTGGTCACAGTTCTGACCAACAAAGTCTGCTACATATTTTGGGGAAGTCTGCTTTCCTGATAGGAGATACTGCTCCTTCCTTCTCCTCTCTTCTTCCTGGAACTTGGATGCAATGCCTGGAGGTGTAGTAGCCATTTTGCAACCATGAGATAATTGAGGACAAAGACCCATATACTGGAATGGAAAATAAAAGGATCCTAGGCCTTGAATGGAATTTGAGCAGCCATTTCAGCCATTGACATTCAACTTCCTGAGTTCTTGTTATGGACCTTAGCTGTTTTTCTCACATTTGTCCTTCCCCACAATTGTATTCCTCACTGATACAGCATCTGGTTCGTTTTGCTTGATGCACAGCAAACCAAAATGCTGAGACGCCCAGATCTGTAGCCAAGCAAGGAGAACTAGCCTCAGACCTGTCTCCCCAAAGGCAAGGAGCTGGGGTACTTATGGGATGAAGAGTAAAGCAGCAGGGCAGTCTGAGTGATGGGGAAAGGTGATTGGAAAAAGGTCTTATGACTTGTTTTGCACAGGTGTAACTAAGCTACAGGCCTCTGCATGTTCAAAAAGTCACTGAGGACTTCCCTGGTGGCACAGTGGTTGGGAATCCACCTGCCAATGCAGGGGACACAGGTTCGATCCCTGGTCCGGGAAGATCCCACATGCCGTGGAGCAGCTAAGCCCACTTGCCACAACTGCTGACCCTGCGCTCTAGAGCCCGCGTGCCAAAACTGCTGAAGCCTGTGCGCCTAGAGCCCATCCTCTGCAACGAGAAGCCACCACAATGAGAAGCATGCACAGCACAATGAAGAGTGGCCCCCGCTCGCCACAACTAGAGAAAGCCCGCATGCAGCAATGAAGACCCAAAGCAGCCAAAAATAAATAAATTTAAGAGAAAAGAACTAAAGATTGTACCTCACCAAGTATATAATGTGTTAGCACCGAAGTAAAATGCATTTTAAAAAACCTTTTTTTACAGAAAGAAAGAAATGTCATTAAAAAAAAAAAGAAAAAGTTGCAGAGCAGACACTCATGCAGGCCCCCTTGGAGGGTGGCTGGTCTTATCCAGTCATAACCATCTCAGCTCAAACTAGACACAGCTGACTCCAAGGTCCTTGAAAACAACTCGGGCAAACACCTTAATGTTTAGGCTCCAGGCCACCTGGAGGGCACACAGTCTTAAAATGGCCTTGATGAGTGACAGCAGGTGGAATAGATTTGACTGATTATACACAGGTTCAGCCCACTGCTCATTTTTTATTGTTTCTCAACCTTGAGGAAGATGGACAATGGCCACTCTGGCCACTTCCCGCCGATAAGGGGTGTAGACCTAACAGGGGCTTGAAGAATGACACTGTTTAACACTCATTTGAGAATATTCTCTTGTCTGGTTTCAAGTTAACATTTTGATCCCAGTAAACATACCACCCTCAGGCCAGCTGTTAAGGCAATCATAGACCCAAAATTGATCATCAAAACCACAGACAGGGGAATTCCCTGGCATCCAGTGGTTAAGACTCAGTGCTTCCACTGCAGGGGGTGTGGGTCTGACCCCTGGTCAGGGAACTAAGATCCTGCATGACCCGTGGTGTGGTCAAAGAAAAAAATAAGCACAAAGTGCACCCTAAGGGGGCACACAGAATGTCAGATATATTGTTAAAATTTAGGCTCTTACTGGGACTTCCCTGGTGGTGCAGTGGTTAAGAATCCACCTGCTGGTGCAGGGGACACAGGTTCAATCCCTGGTGCAGGACGATCTTACATGCTACAGAGCAACGAAGCCCGTGTGCCACAACCACTGAGCCTGCGCTCTAGAGCCCACAAGCCACAACTACTGAGCCCATGTGCCTAGAGCCCATGCTCTGCAACAAGAGAATCTACCGCAATGAGAAGCCTGCACACCGCAACGAAGAGTAGTCCCCACTTGCCACAACTAGAGAAAGCCCATGTGTAGCAAAGAAGACCCAACACAGCCAAAAATAAAAATTAATTAATTAATTATAAAAATTTAGGCTCTTACTTATAGGGATTTTAGGGAATTCCCTGGTGGTCCAGTGGTTAGGACTCCATGCTTTCACTGCTAAGAGCATGGGTTCAATCCTTGGTGGCGGAACTAAGACCCCACAAGCTGCACAGCACGGCCAAAGAAAAAAAATTATACACACACATATATACACACATATATATATGCACACGTGTATATAAGTACACACACACACACACATATATATACACACACACATATGGGTTTTATCTAGGACACTCAGTCAGGAATCAGTGTCTTACCTTTTTACATGTTGGAGCATCTGGATCATTATTCGTTTGGCTGAAACACTTAGGTATTAAATATGGAAGGGGGCTTCCCTGGTGGCGCAGTGGTTGAGAGTCCGCCTGGCAATGCAGGGGACACGGGTTCGTGCCCCGGTCTGGGAAGATCCCACATGCCGCGGAGCGGCTGGGCCCATGAGCCACGGCCGCTGAGCTTGTGTGTCTGGAGTCTGTGCTCTGCAACGGGAGAGGCCACGGCAGTGAAAGGTCCGTGTAAAGCAAAAAATATATATACATATGGAAGGCACTTAAGCTGGGGAAGTAAGAACCATTTCTACAATATCCTAATCAAGTATGACCTTGACGGGGGCTACACACACCAGGGCTATTTATTTTTATCTGAGGACACAAGGAGAGAACCGAATTTCAACTTCATCAAGGAAAGATGGGACAGGTGATGAGCCTAATCTGATATGTTACCTCTGAAGTCAAGGAAGTTAGGGATGGTTGAAAAATGAGTGACAGTCACAGTCAAGGGGTCAGCATGATCAAATACAGAAAGAAGTTTTGGATGACAAATTCAACAGCTAGAGAGATGACCTGTTTTTGCCAAAGTCTGAGAAATCCGAATCACTGAATTGTCTTTCCAAGCCTGGGAAGTTAGAAACAAAGAAAGCATCATAAGAGAAAAGAACAGTCATTCTGGCAACTAGCAAGGTATTTAAATTGCCTTCTGGAAGAGGGAAAACTGTCACTGTATGCAGATGACATGATACTATATATAGAAAACCCTAAGAACTCCACACAAAAACTACTAGAGCTGATAAATGAATTCAACAAAGTAGCAAGATTTCTTTATACTAACAATGAAATATCAGAAAAGGAATGTAAAAAAAGAGAAATACCTTTTAAAATCGCACCAAAAAAAAAAATACCTAGGAATAAACCTGACCAAGGAGGTGAAAGACTTATACACTGAGAACTATAAAACACTGATAAAGGAAATTAAAGAGGATTCAAAGAAATGGAAAGATATCGCATGTTCTTGGATTGGAAGAATTAATATTGTTAAAATGGCCATACTGCCCAAAGAAAATTACAGATTTAACACAACCCCTATCAAATTACCCATGATATTGTTCACAAAACTAGAACAAATAATCCAAAAATTTACATGGAACCATAAAAGGCCCAGAATTGCCAAAGCAATCCTGAGGGAAAAAAGAAAGAAAAAAAAAAAAGCTGCAGGGGGTATAACCCTCCCAGATGGCAGACAATACTACAACGTTACAGTAATCAAAAGTGTGGTGTAGGTACAAGAACAGACATACAGATCAATGGAACAGAATAGAGAGCCCAGAAATATACTCACACACCTATGGTCAATTAAACTTTTGACAAAGGAGGCAAGAATATAAAATGGGAAAAGGTCTCTTCAGCAAGTTGTGCTGGGAAAGTTGGACAGCCACATGTAAATCAACGAAGTTAGGACACTCCCTTACACCATGCACAAAAATAAACTCAAAATGGCTTAAAGATTTAAACATAAGATGTGACACCATCAAAGTCCTAGAAGAGAACATAGGCAAAACATTCTCTGACACGAATCATACCAGTGTTTTCTTAGGTCAGTCTCCCAAGGCAATAGAAATAAAAGCAAAAATAAACAAATGGGACCTAATCAAATTTACAAGCTTTTGCACAGCAAAGGAAACCGTAAACAAAATGAAAAGATAACCTACAGAATGGTAGAAAATATTTGCAAATGATGCAACCGACTAGGGCTTAATCTCCAAAATATACAAACAGTTCATGCAGCTCAATAACAAAAAACAAACAACGCAATAGAAAAATGGGCAGAAGACCTAAACAGACATGTCTCCAAAGAATACATCCAGATGGCCAATAGGCACATGAAAAGATGCTCAGCATCGCTAATTATTAGAGAAATGCAAATCAAAACTACACTGAGGTACCACCTCACATCGGTCAGAATGGCCATCCTTAAAAAGTCTATAAATAACAAATGCTGGAGAGGGTGTGGAGAAAAGGGAACCTTCCTACACTGTTGGTGGGAATGTAAGTTGGTGCCGCCACTATGGAAAACAGTATGGAGGTGCCTCAAAAAACTAAAAATAGGGCTTCCCTGGTGGCGCAGTGGTTGAGAGTCCACCTGCCGATGCAGGGGACACGGGTTCGTGCCCTGGTCCGGGAAGATCCCACATGCCGTGGAGCGGCTGGGCCCGTGAGCCATGGCCGCTGAGCTTGCGCGTCCGGAGCCTGTGCTCTGCAACGGGAGAGGCCACAGCAGTGAGAGGCCCACGTACTGCAAAAAAAAACAAAAAACACAAAACTAAAAATATATTTACCATATGATCCAGCAATCCCACTCCTGGGCATATATCTGGAGAAAACCATAATCTGAAAAGATACATGCACCCCAATGTTCATTGCAGCACTATTCACAATAGCCAAGACACAGAAACAACCTAAATGTCCATCAACAGATAAATGGATAAAGAGGATGTGGTATATTTATACAATGGAATATGACTCAGCCATAAAAAAGAATGAAATAGTGCCATCTGCAGCAACATGGATGCAACTAGAGATTACCATACTAAGTGAAGTCAGAAAGAGAAAGACAGATACCATATAATATCACTTATATGTAGAATCTAAAAATATGGCATAAATGAACTAATCTACAAAACAGAAACAGACTCACAGACATAGAGGACAGACTTGTGTTTGCCAAGGGGGAGGGGTTGGGAGAGGGATAGACTGGGAGTTTGGGATGAGCAGATGCAAACTATTACATACAGGATGGATAAATAACAAGGTCCTACTGTATAGCACAGGGAATTATATCCAAACCCCTGGGATAAACCATAATGGAAAAGAATATATATGTGTATAACTGAGTCACTTTGCTGTACAGCAGAAATTAACACAACATTGTAAACCAACGATACTTCAATTAAAAAAAAATTGCCTTCTAAGGAGTTTCACTTTACCAAAGTCAGCTCCGCATCAATCCCTACACCTTCATTTCTTGCTCACAGCATTTTTTAAAAATTAAATTTATTTATTTAATTTTTGGCTGCTTGGGTCTTCGTTGCTGCACTGGCTTTCTCTAGTTGCGGTGAGCGGGAGCTACTCTTCGTTGCGGTGCACAGGCTTCTCATTGGGGTGGCTTTTCCTGCTGCAGAGCATGGGCTCTAGGCTCATGGGGTTAAGTAGTTGTGGCACACAGGCTCAGTAGTTGTGGCTCGTGGGCTCTAGAGCACAGGTTCAGTAGTTGTGGTGCATTGTGGTGTAGTTGCTCCACGGCATGTGGTATCTTCCTGGACCAGGGCTCAAACCCATGTCCCCTGCATTGGCAGGCAGATTCTTAACCACTGTGCCACCAGGGAAGCCCTACACAGTTTCTTTTTGAGAACCAACTTAAAATGGCTAGGGAGTCATTTGCCAGCCCGTAGATGTCTGTGTCCCTTCAACTTCATCGAGGAAGGGGTCATGAGGACAGTCACCCAAGGTCCAGTCCAGGA